>JACCIY010000113.1:0-36225 GCA_025506505.1 Flaveria sonorensis
TTTAATTTAGCAATGACCATCTTTACTTTGTCGGCCAAGATGATTTCAATATATAAAAACAATAAATAAAATAATAATAAATAAAGAACCCAACCCAAACAAAGGATTAAAACATTGACAGCCCATAACATGCGAGCCTTGAAACTCATTTTACAATACTATATCTGATTACTACTACTGATAACATTTTTATCTTTTGTTAGCTATCAGCTGATAAATGATTACTACTGACGGAGTGCTTGATTATGATATAAGTACTTAATGCTGTGGATCAAGAACATAATGTGGGTTAATTAAAGGAGTGTTTCTACTCATGGAAACACTTAGTGCGGTTAAAAAGTTCCAAACGATCTGAACAACCGCTAATAAAGAACAACCTCATATTGATGAGGTTGTTAATGCCAATGAAGACTTACTATTCATGGCAACTATGTAGTTTCTGTTGTGCATCCGATTTCATTCCTTAGCAAATCAGCGTGTGCTTAGCGGCAAATCCTATCTGTTTATGAGAAATAGCTTCTTGCAATTTTGATGGCAGTACAACATTAACACTATTATCTTATTGCAGCTCATTTTATTATTAGAACATAGCTATCATTTAACACAAAAATTAACAAACTTTACCTTAATACCTAACCTTGTTATAAAATTAAAACCATAAAACCATAACTCGTTACTAGAAAAAGTTAGTACCTAAACTTGTTATTCACGCTAAATCACAGGGACTATTTGTGTATTTAACTCTAATTTTAAGTTTGCAACGTAGCATATGTGGATATCATAAAGTATGAGTTATTTTTGAAATTTGCATGTTTCAAGTAAAGGAAAAATGTTTAACGAAGGTCCTGAATATGTGAAAACATAAGATTTGGTACTTCATATATATTATGGTTTAAAAACATGAATAAAACAACAAAAAGTCAATATGGTAAAGAAGAGAAGAAAGACCAAACATGCAAAAAGACGAATCATACATTCTATAAAAAACAATGGTTTAGTTGGTTTAAAATTAAAATGTTAGCTCAAAACATATAATGAAAGCATATGCGACTTACAAATATACGAGCCATCCTGCATAACTCAAGTTGCTTGATGATATTGCTCCAATGTTTCTTTCATCCCATCCAATTTCTCAACAACATATTCAACTTTCTTGCAACAGATTTCATTTGATATTCGCGCTATGTAATCACATTTCTCAAATGGACGATACTCGCAAGCGCTTTTAATTTCTTCTCTCAGAGTCACTTGTATATCCTAATGTTACATTATACAAGTATTAGCATACATGTGCTTAAACTACCTATTAAATTAAATGAACATCTAACAAAATATAATTATCCCGACCCCAACAACACCAAACAAATTTAGCTATCACAAGCACAAGTCAGTATCATAAATTGCTTACTAAATGCCAAGGCTTGAAATCATGGAAACACAAAGCTTAAATTTCGAAGAATAACTCTCTCTTCTTGTAAGCATGTATTTTAAAGCCACAATTATAAACTTAAGGACTGGAATATTAACTTTAAAACTAGAAAATGGGTGATACTATTGTGAAGTAAGAATGGCACCCTCTGTAACAAAAATACAATCATGAGAATAAAATTGGATCTTCTGTGAGGTAGAGTGTATTATAGAAACACTTAGGCTGTTAACAGCCGCATTGGGAACAAAAAGAGAAGAAGTTGGGTGGTGTTTGTCAGCCACCTTCACCAATTTTCACCATCGGCTAAGCATATACCACACACATGCTACACCTAACAAAGATAGAGAAAGAGCGCGCGAACGCAAATAGAAAAGCGGAAGAAAGAAAACTGAAGACAGTCATAACAATGTAGTATTGTCATGTATAACTAAAATATTGATACTTTCTAAATACCAAACACGTCGAATATATAAAGTTAGCGCCTCGCGTCTCCACTTTCGGGACTATTAGATGGACATATTTTGTAAATAATATTTAGTATAGGGTATACAATTGTAATTTATGTTGATCACATTGTATTATAAATATTAGTGGCAAATGAGAAGAAGGGGCACCGGAACGCTGGAGAATCCCTTCCACTATGGTATTGCTCTGATCACCAGAAACCGTGAAGCAATTCCGATCTCTTTCTCATTCTCTCAATTGGCTGCCCACCACCACATCCCTCCTTCTTCTGATCTGCCCTCCTTCTCCCTCAATCTGCCCTCCTCCCTCCCTCAATTGGCTACCATGGGTGACGAATCCAAAGCCGGAAAAGACGCAGAGAAACATCCATTCTGCCCTAACAGTAACAAACATAAAAAACCGCATCCCTATCACTCTTGAGATGAAAAACAGACAATACACCTCATGGGTGGAGTTGTTTAAGATTACTTGTCGGGCCCACAATGGCCTCCATCATATCCTTCCCAACGAAACAGCCACCTCTTCCACCAAAGATGATCTATGGTCTCGTCTTGATGCTGTTGTGTTGCAATGGATTTATCGAACCATATCCAACGACCTCTTGCAAACAATTCTGACTCCAGACTTCACTGCTGCAATGGCATGGGATGCCCTAGCCAACATTTTTCAAGACAACAAGAATACCCGGGCACTTTATCTGCAACAAAAGTTTGCAAATAGCAATCTTGATTCATTCCCTAATGGCACCGCTTACTGCCAAGAACTGAAACAGATTTCGGATCAGCTCACTAATGTTGGTGCACCGCTTACTAACCAATAACTTGTCCTTCAGTTGATCTCAGGTCTCAATGAATCATTCGACAACATCGCAATGCACCTTCAACAATCCAACACACTACCTACATTCTATGAAGCTAGATCCACTCCATGTGTTTTTTTATTGGATATCCTTCTAACTACAGGGGGAACAAATGCTACGATATGTCAACAAGAAAAGTAATCACATCAAGACACGTAGTGTTTGATGAAAACACCTTCCCTTTTGCCAAACTTCATCCCTCCCCTCCTACCTATACGTTTCTCCATTCTCAGTCCGATCTCCATCCATCCATTTGGGAGTCCGTCGCATCTCAAAATCAACCTACCTCCACCACAACATCCCCCACCAACCCCATCCCCAAAGGCTACTCTAAACAGTACTCTCGCAAACCCAAAGCACCAACTACGGCCCAAAACCAACCCGCCAATATCCCACCCTCCACACCAACCCAAAACCCAACTGCCAATAGCCCACCCTCCATACCACATACAACTACTTCGCAACCTGCCCCCACCCTTCCTACAGCCCCTATGCAATCTTCCCCCACCCCAGCCGTAGCCACTCCTACACCACCTCCACCACCACAGCCCCCACCACCCCATACCATGACGACCCGCCGCATGGCGGGCATTACCAAACCGATCTAACGACTCAACCTTAACACCTCTATCTCTCCCAAACCAATTCCCATAAACCCAACCGCTGCACTTGCTAGCCCAGTTTGAAACCAAGCCATGCACGATGAGTTTAATGCTCTTATTAACAATAAGACATGAGAGTTGGTATGCCGTCATCCCGGAATGAACATCATTCGGTCCATGTGGATTTTTAAGCACAAATTGAAATCTAACGAATCTTTGGAGTGCTACAAAGCGCGTTTGGTTTGTGAGGGCAGGTCTCAGCAAGTGGGTGTGGATTGCCATGAGACTTTCAATCAGGTAGTCAAGCCGGCAACTATTCGGACGGTGTTAAGTATTGCCTTGTTAAACCAATGGGATATTAGTCAACTTGATGTCAAGAAAGCGTTCCTACATGCCAATTGTTAGGTATCTTTACGCAGCGGAAATAAACACAAAACACTCGTACGCACACGAAAGCAATAAGAACACGAGAATTTAACGTGGTTCGGTCGATGTGACCTACGTCCACGGGCTGCAACTAGGGTTTTATTTATTTGCTCAGTACAAAGATTACAAATGCATGACATGGATATATATAGAGACTAATTAGGGTTAACAACGTAATGAACAAGAAAACATAAACATGGGCCCAAGCCCAAAGCCTTCACAAACCCAACAATCTCCCCCTTGAAGGCTTTGCGATAAATTCTAGCCCGCCATTCAAGTTCAAAGCAACCCAGTCGTCTAGTAACTTCAGTAATCTTTAAACAAGTCTTCCAAGCCTCCAGTTCTCAAAGAACAAGCTAAGACTCCATCACATCTCCTAGTTGCAGCAACCCCTCATCATCAAGTACCAGAAGGGCCAGTTGAAGCTCTCCCGAGCTCCAACTCAGTCGTGGCAAATTCCACCAGCGACCCATCCTCTGTCTCAACTGGTTTACACGATCCACCAGATTCAGAGATACACCGAGAACCACTAACACTCTCCAAATTCAGCAAACAATCACCAGGAGAGAATTTTCCAGTCTTAGTCTTCAAAACCCAACGATTCTTCTTGACTGTACCCGAAACATGCCCCATGCTCCCACTGTCACAAAATCCTCTGACTGGTTTAGACTTCTGACCCCATTCAGCTACAATCTCTGCTCCAGACTTCATGTTTGCAAAATGAACTCTCTTAGCAGCAGATTTAGCGAACCCGACTTTGACTTGCTTAACCGGGTTGATCAATCCCTCAGCAGGTACCTCCACCATGTACAATGACCCATGCTTATCACCACGAGCAATCACCCGGTTTCCACTGATTACCCTCCATTTACCATCACCAAACCTGACTTCCAATCCTTGTTCATCCAGTTTACTAACAGAAATTAATTTCTTCTTCAAACCCGGAATCACCTTGACATTCTTCAGGTTCCATGTAGTTCCCAATGGAGTCACCAAATCAATATCACCCATGCCCATTACATCAAGCATTCTGCCATCAGCGAGACGTACCTTCCCAAAATCGCCTGTTTTCAGATTCACCATCATTTCACCGCTGTGTACGGCGTGAAACGAAGAACCAGAATCCATGATCCAAGAGTCCACACTGTTTTCAACCTCAAGGATTAACACGTCACCATCATTGACATCCTCAGCAGCAGTGTTCAGACCTTTCTTTGGACATTGACTCTTAATGTGTCCATCTTCGTTGCAGTTCCAGCACCTCACATTTTTACGAGTCCGAGTTGAACTCTTTCCCCGACTCCCACTGCCTCGGCTATTTTCCCTTCCTCTGCCAACATGTAACATCTCAAAAGATGATCCAACATTTGCACTTTTTAGACGTGTGTCTTCACCTATCACAATGTCTCGGATCTTTTCAAATGTCATTTCGTTAGCCCCCATAGAATTTGTAACAGCAGTTACAGTCCCGGACCAACTGTCAGGCAGTGAAGATAGCAACACCAGAGCTCGAGTCTCATTATCGAATTTTATTCCCACTGATTCTAATCTGGTAAGAATAGACATCAGATCATTAATGTGAGAGGTGACTGAGCTTCCCTCTTTCATTCTCGTCATGAATAGTTCCCTCATCAAGAACACCTTGTTAGCAGCAGACGGCTTTTCATACATATTTGACAGAGCCAACATCATACCACTTGCAGTGGTTTCTTTCATGATGTTAAAAGCAACGCTCTTCGTCAAAGATAACATAATAACTGCTCTAGCTTTCTTGTCCTTGGAATTCCAAACTGTTTCTTCAGCTTTCTCCATACTCTCCGGTTTCTTTTCCAGTACCATATTCAAATCCTTTTGACATAATAATGCTTCTATTTGCATTTTCCACCGACCATAATCAGTGCCATTAAACTTTTCGATCACAGTCTTCCCGTCTTCAGCCATAATAGCAAAACAGAGACAAGTCTTCAAAAAAACAAGCGCGCTGAACAGTTGATAACCAGTCAACAAAAGGATAGACAAACCAGATCCGGTACTTCCAACCAAAACCCTAGGCGGCGGCGCTAAACCCTAGATGACGGCGGCGACGGCAGAAACCCTAGGCGGCAACGGCGGTGACGGCAGAAACCCTAGGCGGCAACGGCAGCGACGGCAGAAACCCTAGGCGGTGCGACGGCGGCAACCCTAGGCGGCGGCAGAAACCCTAGGTACACGGCGGCGTGTTTCGTATGAAATCTTCAAGAGCCTGATGCTCTGATACCAGTTGTTAGGTATCTTTACGCAGCGGAAATAAACACAAAACACTCGTACGCACACGAAAGCAATAAGAACACGAGAATTTAACGTGGTTCGGTCGATGTGACCTACGTCCACGGGCTGCAACTAGGGTTTTATTTATTTGCTCAGTACAAAGATTACAAATGCATGACATGGATATATATAGAGACTAATTAGGGTTAACAACGTAATGAACAAGAAAACATAAACATGGGCCCAAGCCCAAAGCCTTCACAAACCCAACACCAATCTCTCAGAAACAGTATTCATATTCCAGCCCATTGGCTTCCGTCACCAGCAATTTCCCAATCATGTCTGTTGTGTTAAAACAAGCCCCACGAGCATGGTACCAAAGGTTTACAGATTATGTGAATACTTTGGGTTTTCGACCTAGTTCCTGTGATCATTCCCACTTCGTTTATAGACACGGGGATGGACACGGCATATCTTTTATTATATGTGAACGACATTATTTTGACAACTTCATCCAACTCTCTTAAACAACATATTATGTCGTGCTTATCTTTTGAGTTTGCAATGAAGGATCTTGGACCATTGACTTATTTTCTTGGTATTTCTGTCAAACGAGATTCAAGTGGTTTTTTCTTTTCCCAACAAAAGTATGCATCAGATATTTTGGAGCGAGCTAAAATGACAAATTGTAATCCGGTTAACACACTTGTTGATACCAAAGGCAAACTCAAAGCCACCATGGGCGAAGTTTTTGACAACCCAACTACTTATCGTAGCCTAGCCGGTGCTCTCCAGTGTTAAACTTTTACCCGCCCGGACATATCTTACGTCATTCAGCAGGTATGCATGCATATGCATGCTCCTCGGGTACCTCATTTTAATGCCCTCAAACGCATTTTAAGGTACATTGAGGTCACTTTATCAATGGGTCTTCACATGTGCCGCAGTCCTATTTCCTCTTTGATTTCTTACACAAATGCGAATTGGACTGGTTGTCTGGACACACGTCGTTCTACTTCTGGACAATTTGATCTCATGGTCGTCAAAACGTCGGTCCACTATTTCCCGGTCTAGTGCGAAGGCCGAACACAGAGGTGTTGCCCATGCAGTAGCTGAACTTTGCTGGCTACGCAACCTTCTGTTGGAATTGGATCATCCTCCATTCACGCACGTCTTTGGTTTATTGTGACAATGTGAGTGTTGTCTATATGTCCGGCAACCCCATTCAACATCAATGCACCAAACACATTGAGATATATCTCCACTTTGTCCGTGAGAAAGTGCAACAAGGTCAGATTCGAGTCTTACATGTCCTCTCTAGGTACCAGCTTGCGAATATCTTCACCAAAGGATTGCCACGAATCCTCTTTCAAGATTTTCGATCCAGTCTAAGCATTCGCCATCCTCCTCCTTTGACTAAGGGGGTATATTAGATGGACATATTTGTAAATAATATTTAGTATAGGGTATACAATTGTAATTTATGTTGATCACATTGTATTATAAATATTAGTGGTAAATGAGAAGGGGCACCGAAACGCTTGAGAATCCCTTCCATTAGGGACCTAAGCGCCCCGCGCCTTTGAAATCAAAGGTTCTTGTCCCTAGATGGAAGTATCACTTACTCAGCGTGTAGTGCGATTATGAAAAGCATACAAAGAATCTAGTGAGAAGCCACCCCTGTAAAAGCTATAATTTTATGAAGTATAAAAGCAGGTTTGTTATGAAAGATAAGACAACATTATAGAGATGGTAAAAAAACAAGTTGAAAAAGAATAGATAAGACTTGTATTGTTATGTTTTGAATATTTATATATTCTTGTTTTGTACTCCTATTTGAGATTGTAGTGGTTTACCTTGTGGTGATTCACAAGACTTTATTGTTGGCCACTTGTGTGTAATATACTAATATGTGTCCTTAGGCACGTGATAGAGGAAAGACATGCATAGAAACATGATTCGAGGATGAAGCATAGAAGTATTTCCGCTGCATAGATGTTGAAGACTTGCTGGAATATGATATAATCTTAATTAAGGTGAGTTAGTTATGCCGTATATGCAATAATGTAATTGTATGTATAGTATATACTCTGATATAAAGGTTCTTTTGACCGTATTTTCAGTATATGTGTATGAAGGATTACATGTACGAAGTAAAAGAAATGAATATGATTGTGTAGTTAACGATGAGAAGTAAAAACCTTGATTAATTGCATGAACTCGCTGCAGTGATTGTTGACCAATTCCTTCCTGGGTCCATTAGGGTTTGAGAATTCTTCCATCACCCCACCAGCGAGTTCCAATACTCTAACAATCCTCTGAGAATAACACAATCACTTAGAATGCAATTCAAATTCATTATCAACTCGACTATTAATACATAGTCAACTAGTCCCAATTTTGTATTTCAATCACCAAGAATGAAATGCATATTACCTTCTCAACAGTTTGGAGACGTACCAAAGATGCATTTTGAGTTTGTGAATCCATGCGTTCTATCCTGAACTTGGGCTATAGCATGCAGTAAAGTTTGTATAGATATGCTTAGAAACAGGCAAGAGTTGTGACGTGGAAGATGTTAGGATAGATAAACAACACTCAATTATAGTTGCAGGAAAACAAAACAAAAAACCAAAAAAAAAAAAAGATGAACGCAATCGTTATTATTCAGCAATTTGTCATCGATGGAATTTTTAAATTATAAGATAGATGAATTTGGTGCACATACAAAGGAGACAGAAGACACCATATGTATCCAGTATAATTAAAGTCACACGACCTTCTATATAAATTTTTATACTTTCCACTTTGGTTGACTACATCGAAAGCTTAAACAACAATCCAATGAACAGAATAAACACAGTAGGATAACCAAGTTGAAACACATATAGCACACAACGACCATCAACTCTAATCCTAAATCAAAATTTGCAACACAGAGAACATACAACACTGAACAATGAAATTACAAACCAAAATGGCATATTAGCAAAGCCCTGAGAAGTTTAAAAACCTGTGGAGCTGTCAACCTGAGGCAGCAATCGTAGGGCGATTTAGGTTTCTTCGAAGTTTGACGATGAGATGGAGATAGTGGGACGAAAACTGTTCAGTGGTTATGGTTTGATGATGAGCAATTCAGTGGGTGCCCTCTTTGATCTCAAAACTAAGAGTATTTACACTAGGTTGCCATCCCCATCCATCTAAAAGCTATCAACCCCTAAATTTATACCTCATTTTCTAAAGGTTTCCCACATCTCATTCCACGTCTCTATCTCTAATTTTTTTAATATTTGTTTCTCTTTCTTCCATTTATAATCTCAACTACCAACTATTGTGTCTTATTATATGTTTTTTTCAAATTATGATTAAAAGCATATATGGCAAAACAAATGGGTCGGGTCAAACGAGTTTCGATCAAAGGTTTGGGTATATTAGAAAGACGAACCAAGTAATAAACCATCGAATATATTTGGAATTGTTATAGACTGTTATTTTTGCTAATGCCAGAAGCTTAATCCATCGCCACCTAACCCTATTTAGCACACTGGTTACTATTGTAGTTATTTTTTAAGTTTTAAAACTGGTTAATTGACCTTGCTATTCATGATCACACAACATTGTGGAAAGCCAAATCTTGGAGCTATAGAAGATTAGATTTTATCGGTTGAGTAAAGTAAAACATAACTACCGTCTGCCAAATCTGTAGGAGCAAATAATCTCCCATGATGACTGCAAAGGCAAATAATCAGCTGAAAACTAAACTTTATAAAGAATTACAGAAAGCAAGTGATCTTACAGATGCTACTAGGATCAACAATTCATAACCAAAAGGTTTGATATAACTCATCAAACAGAAAGCAAGAAGTCTGATCATTAAGATAATATGCGATGAAAAAGAGCCTAACTCAAGGTGATATACAATGAACAAAGCCTAATTGTCATTTAAATTCATATCATATGCATAGAGACTCAACATGTGCTAGACATTTCATTGTCAAATCATTAAGATGTCATGTGAATAAGATGTGGTTTTCACTAGTACCTACTCAATAACCCCTAATTTAAACAGACTTAAAAAAGTAACCAACTAGCATGAATACAGCTTGAAACCAACATGAAAACAGCGACAAAACAGCAGCAAAGTAACATTATTCAAACAGAAACAAACTATCATGAAAACAGCAGCAAAACAGCTTAAAAACAACATGAAACCTGCAGCAAAGCAGCTTGAAACCAAAAACAGCAGCAAAACAACATAAAAACAGCCTCAAAACAACATTATCATGAAAACAGCAGCAAAACAGCTAAAAACCAGCATGAAACCTGCAGCAAAACAGCTTGAAACCAAAAACAACAGCAAAACAACATAATTTTAGGCATTTGGTGGATCAATTTTAGGCATTTTTCATTATATCCGTATTAGATTAGCATATATGGTTGCTTATGTGACTCGTATAAAAACACTAAAAGGATGCTATGGTTGCATGTAATTCAAGGTGGTGATCAACAATAGAGAGACTGTTGCATCAGGAGCACAAAGTTACTCAATTGAAGACCAATTATGCTAGATGATAAGAATAAGAACTAAATGCCCTAATTAACCCAAAATCAGAACTCACTCGACCAAAGAATACATTAAACTATTACAGCAAACTGAATCAAGTGTAACTTCAACAGAGCTATCATAAACCTAGGATTGAAGAATTTGAGTGAACCAAAGTAAAGTAATCGAACCTGAGTTGAAGCGATGTACAACTTGTAGGGTTTCTGTCGAACTTGAGATGGAACGATGAAGATGATATCACTAGATGTTTGGATCGATGAGGAAGACTGATGAATGAAGGAAGATGTTAGATGATTCTAAAAACTAAAAACCTTGTTTCCAGATGGTGTTTGGGATTTGCTTATTAAAATAATTTTAGACTTTTGGAATTCTAAAAATCATCAAAAGTCAGAAATTTTGATTTTTGATGATTTTTAAAAGAATATTTTTTATTTTTTATCTATTCAAAAATCAAAAGTTATTTTAATAAATAAATCTCAAACAACCCCATAGAATAGTATAAAAGAACACATATATATGTTTTTATTGTTTTTGTTTCTTTCTACGATATTTACAATTATTATTTAAGTTGTGACCGTCGATGTGGCTCCAACCGCATTGAGATATGAGACAAGCAACGTTTGTTCGGGGTTTTCAACAAACTTGAGTCTTCCAGCCCATTACTCTATTCACCGCTGAGATGCACAAATCGGTCTGGGCATGTTTGAAATCAATTTGGGTCGTGTTCGGTTCAAGTCAAAAGTCGATTCGCTTCAAAAAAGATGAAAACCAAACTTGGTTGAAGATGATTCGGGCTCAAAAAACCAATTTCAAACCGGTTATGTTTAAAGTTATTTTTAAATACATACCTATAATATATAACATAAAACTTATCTTATGTTAATATTTGAAAGCTTATAAACAATAGAAAATAAATACACTAATAAACATAATTGTAGGGATAGATACATTATATTCTTCAGGATTAGAAAATAAATTCACTAAACAAATAACATTTAAAGGGAAGCATGTCAAACACATGGACTGAGAAAAAAAAAAGAATTTACGTTTTTGTTAATTCAATCTTAGCAAATTATGAACAAGGTAAATGAAACATGTTACAAATATTCTTCTTTGCCAAATATATATTTTATATCTACATTAATTTTGTGAACAATATTGTACTATGTAATTTCCTACCAATAATGAGAATATCTTTATTTATTTTATTAAAATACCCATTGAGTTTTCCTACAATGCTATATTACACATAAGCAATTGACTACATATAAAAATAAGCAAACACATATAACTAGAAAGTAAATTTGAGAACTTCGTTAAACTTGTCGCGATAGTGAAATTATTATGGTTAAGTAGATAGAAGAGATGTACACGATTCTTAAAATTGAAACATAGATAGAAAACAGTTACATAATAATACTGATGTTCTTTCGTCGTATCAGCCTCAATCTTCAAGGGAGTACCCAAAAGAATACCTTATTGTGAATACAACTTCATTTTTTACATCAGAACGCCAAGAAGAGAAAAAAACTAAACAAAGCCATAAAATTGGGTTTTTCTTAAAAAAGTCAAGGAATAAAAGTTACTAGAAAAATCAAAAAGGTTTAGAGCATGTATTTTATACAAAACATGAGATCAAATTGGAACTTTAGAAATTTGAGAGCTTAGTTTAAAATTTTGTCGTTGTCGGTGGGAACCCACTTACATTGAATTGTGTTATATACTAATATATAATTTGATTAATTAAATAATAAACTTTACTATAGATTAAGATTTATGAAGCATTTAAAACTAAACTACTAAAGCATATATAATAATATATAAGACTAATTGAGACCGGCAGATGGAGTATAATACCCCATCTAAAAATTATGAATTGCAATGAAATGCTATGGTTCTGAATTGGACAAATTACCTCAAAAACAATAATGATAATAATAATAATAATAAACGCAAAACTCATAACACTTGAAGAGTTGAAGATGAGTTGAGTGAATGTTTATGGGACAAATTTGAATGATACAAAAGATGGCTGGTTGCTACGCAGTCATCAGTCATCATCTATCTGTCTCTTATCTTATCTTTAAAAGAGATGGTATTTAACTCCAATCATATCTACTATACACATACACACACATACACCTATCTTTACCCAATTGTCTGCCCATCTCGGATGATTTCTCCAAGGTTTCTGTACAATGATCTTTGTTCCTCGTACGACAGATTCATGACGATCTGAAACCAACAAATTTCACTTTTCCTTTTTTTCTTTTTTTATATTTCTCGTCAATCAAATCAAAGACATACATACCTGGTCAAATATCATCCCAACTGATACACTTTGAGCCAAGATAAACGACTGATGGTAAATGTATGCAAACACCGCCATCACCATCTGCACCAAACAAATTAAATTATATATGCTTTTCTTTCATCACATGAAATTTCAAAATTTTCATCTGCATTACACCTAGACTTTCCATTTTGTATTTAGAAATCAAATTTTATTTACGAATACTATAGGACGTTGTAAGCAATTTTACACACTACCCATTATACAGACTATGATTTGCACAATGCTTCTACAGGATTCTACCACTACACACAAAACCAAATCAACACTCTGTCCCATGAAATTAGCAACCATTTGACTGGCCACAAAGTTGAAGGAAAACACATGTTTGACTGCTAGTTAAATGTCTTAAATTGCATTGAGTGACGTCACCCAAATCAATATCATCGTTTTCCAATGATGGAAATGGACAAATTGCTGTCAAAAACAGGCGTTACGTGTAAACAAAGTTCTACACTCACCTGACAATCCATTCTGTCTGTCATTCCACCATGTCCAGGAATACTATCCCCAAAATCCTACACAAAATGACAAACTAAGAACATGTGCAAATGTGGCATGAATCACAAAGCTTAAAAGCTGTAACATGTTGCACCTTGATCTTGAATGCTCTTTTAAAACCACTAGCGAAGAAGCCTCCAAAAGGTGCAATAATTGAAGCAAAAAGTCCAAGACCCAATGCGTGCCACTGCACAGGCAAAATATGCATTTCTTTCCATGGAAACTGCAACAGGGGAAGATAGAAAATTTAATTAGCAATACATGGAATGGATCTACCACAATCCTATTTACAAACCAAAGCCTAACATTGGCCAATGAGGTTGAGCAAAATTGAATGTAACCAAGTGATATATACAAGTTATACAGATAGATAATAACATCCATCGGCAAAGGGTTCTTTGGAAGCATTAAGCAAAACAATTAACCGGATATATATGGCCATATCTAACAGAAACCAAGATTATGCGTGACACCTCAGGCAGTGCGAAAATTGCAAGGATCGCAACGTTACCAACTTCATGAAACTTTTCAATTTTGCATACACAACTTTTACCTTTTTAGATGAACATGTGTTAGCTGATTAGGGAAACTGAGTACTTACGAATTGCAACTGCTATGATCAAAACAATCAACAAAGAAATGCAAATTCAGGATTGTAATTTGCAGATTTTTTTAGCTATTAACTTTCAACTTAAAACACAGTTGTAAGTATATATTATATTAATATAGCTGAGATGTGGCTCAAGTTACCCATTCAGGTAGCCACCCGGGTAAAGTGAAGTTCTCGGGCGTGAACAGGGGGCCAGGGTTGCATTGAAGCCAACCAGTTGATAGGTCCTGCACCAGAATTTTTAAAGTTAATAATGTCTCGAAGAGTAATAAGTAACAAAGACGATGATTTCCTAGCCAAATGGAGAACCTTTCGAGGACATGTTAACCACAGGAAGCGACCTAAAAAATTAGCAAGCTGCAGATGACCAAGGGTACTGTTACCAAGATGTTGTCATATCATAATAGCATTTTCTTATAAAAAAAAATAGTTAAAAATATAACATGAATTAAGATGGAGCAATTCAGAGGAGAGTTTGCTCACCACGAAAGCAGATATAATCGTAGTAACTGATGCTCCGATAAACCCCTCCCACGTCTTCTTTGGGGACAATTTGATCAATGGTGTTTTCCCAAAGAAGAAGCCAAAGATGTACGCAGCAATATCATTGATGACAATAAGTGATGCAGGAAGAAGAAACCTGCAATAATTTTGAATTACATTCAAACTTGTGCATGCTGAAACATGTTCCATTTTTCATTACTGAGTAAAAAAGTTTTTAGCCCCATCAAGTGTGAATTACCGAACATGCATGTTTAAAGGGAACCTTTTCATGAGTAAGCAAGCTAATAGAGTGCTATCACAAATGGAAACCAGAATGTTGGAACTTAGTTCATACAGCAGCACTCCTTTAGATGGATAAAAAGGAATACTATCAGCAAGAACCCAAATGCCTCTTGAAATGACTATTATGACTTATGAGTAAATAAATAAGGAGAGCATACTGGCACAGCTAATGTGAGCCAGGAAAGGAAACATTCAACTATACTACCCATAAAGCATATCAGCAATTCTTTGTGAAAAATAATCTAACAAATGTGAGGCGATTAGCTGGCTATATTACCAGAAAATCCCTTCAAAAATATTGGCTACTGTGAAAGAGGACTGCGTGAACACCACAATTAGGATCATATGCGTCCATGCATATTGGCCAAACTGATACTTGTACATCTTCTTCTTTAACGAGAGAATGAACCATACGAAACCTGAACCAAAATAAAATAATTAATCACAAGTTGCAAAAAGGACAAACTGGAGTTTGGTTGTCAAGTTTTGCAAGGATAATGTGAAAATAATTATAGAGATTCACCAACCTGCTATATACAAGAAATAACAGGTGACCATATGATATTTGATAAGGTTGGCCACAATTTTATACCAAAACTTGTCTGTTGCAACGGTATTGACAAGCCGTTGACTAAGAATACGACCGTATACAAATAGCATTGCTGTGAAGAAAAAATGCCTGAAATGAGCAGCAAATACATCAACTTTCAAACAATGTGTCCTGTAATAGACTCCATGAAAGCATATATTTGTAAAATAAAAAAGTGTGGCTAATGGAACATTCGAAATATCCTGACAGGAACATAATCAGCCTACCATTTTAGAATCGGTTTTCTTACCAATTTAAATGCCTAAATCCCGGGAGTTGTTTGTCTTCATTAGCTTTTTTAAGCAGCGCAAATAGCTCTTTTGCCATGAAAATTTGGATGATCACAACCATGGCCCATATATAGAGATGCCCCATGTAGACAACAAAGATAAAGCCACCAATCATCCAAATACTTGAATATGTGCGAATCAACATTGACCTGTACTTATTTTGATCATTTACCAGCAAGTGCTTTCCATTAGCCTGCCCTGTGTCTGCTGGAACCTGTATAATTCAATGAACCTATAATTCTCACTAAAAAAGATTTCTACTTAAAATATCAAGTATGAACTTTTTAGCATATAGAGTTGATAGACTAATGCAAAGGTTATACAAAATTTCCTCACAATAGAGGACAAAAGGATCAGCAGTTAAGCCAAGAGAACTTCACATACAATCCTACATAGTACAATAAATTGTGATACGTATCTTCAAATCAAGCCACCTCGGGTCAACTCAGTTAGTCGGTTACTAGAATAGGGTCAACTGCATTAGTCGGTTACCCGAGATAGAGAGCTAATCGTGGGTTACCAAAAATAGAGGAGCTAATCGTGGGTTACCAGAATTAGAGGAGCTAATAGTGGGACAGTTTACTTTTCTTGTTTTTATAGTACTTTAGAGATGTAGGGAGGGGATATCGATGTTTTGTTTATCACTAGTATTTTACCTTTGTAATTGGAGATTTAGCCTATCTCGAATCAGGCTGTTTATCCTTAATCAAAGCTTTCGATTTCCGGTATCTATCATTTTGGTTCCATTGCCGGGAAATCGACATGGTTCAAACCCATAGAGGTGTTTCATCCGATCAAATCGCCGCCCAATTAGCAGCCATTGCTGCCAAACTTGCCTCCATAGAGGCACAATGGAGGTGTAGCCGGACAACACGAGTGGCGCCCACCTTGGCGCACTGTTGAAAGTGCACCACATCCCATGGTACGAGTCGAATGGCGTCCACCGTGGGTTTTTGATAAAGGCCAGCCAGGCTTCATTCGCACTGCTTCATCTCGACTTGAGGACAAGTCGTTTTTCCGGTGGGGCAGAATTGATACGTATCCAATAAACCCAATTGGACCCATGACCCATGACCCAGTCAAATAGAAACTGCAGTGGTGGGAAGTGGCTGAATATTAGGAGAAATTAACTGCTTGATTTATGTTTAAATATGCAATTCTCTGTTCTAGTTTAGTAGTGAAGTTTTATCTTGTTATTAGTGTCTTGTATTTGGAGATTAGCCCTCTCGAAGTGGCTGTGTTTGTATTCCGCTTCCGCGAAATCAAGCCGACTAGTTCGGTTCTTATCATTTTGGTTCCATTGCCGGGAAATCGACATGGTTCAAACCCATAGAGGTGTTTCATCCGATCAAATCGCCGCCCAATTAGCAGCCATTGCTGCCAACTTGCCTCCATAGAGGCACAATGGAGGGATGACGTTGCAGCGCTCAAGATCGCGATGTTTGGAAAACCAACCAGCAACCAAGCACCACCACCCGCACCATCAACACCTCTCTTTTTCCCTGATTTTGGCACCATACACCATCCCCAAACCAGCCTACAAACCCCTGCACCACCGCCATGCCATGAAAACCACCAAACCGCTACAAAGACCAACACCAAACTGGTCATTGGTACCAAACCCGTCGATCGGAACATCTACACCGTTACCAAAATTAACTGTATTGCACAACCAAAATATTGCACCTATGTACCCCATGGCCAACTCATCAGTTTTACTAGTCACGTTGCCCAACCAAAGCATTAAATCTATGCATGTTTGGTACTTCCCTTTTAAACTCACGACAATGCGAGAAACTCTGAACGAAGGTGTAGCCGGACAACACGAGTGGCGCCCACCTTGGCACACTGTTGAAATTGAACCACATCCTATGGTACGACTCGAATGGCGTCCACCGTGGGTTTTTGATAAAGGCCAGCCAGGCTTCATTCGCATCCCTTCTTTTCGACTTGAGGACAAGTCGATTTTCCTGGCCGGAAGTATTGATACGTATCTTCAAATCAAGCCACCTCGGGTCAACTCAGTTAGTCGGTTACTAGAAATAGGGTCAACTGCATTAGTCGGTTACCCGAGATAGAGGAGCTAATCGTGGGTTACCAAAAATAGAGGAGCTAATCGTGGGTTACCAGAATTAGAGGAGCTAATAGTGGGACAGTTTTACTTTTCTTGTTTTTATAGTACTTTAGAGATGTAGGGAGGGGGATATCGATGTTTTGTTTATCAACTAGTATTTACTTTGTAATTGGAGATTTAGCCTATCTCGAATCAGGCTGTTTATCCTTAATCAAGCTTTCGATTTCCGGTATCTATCAAATTGTCACTCTGACAGAAGCAAACCTCGATCTGAAAGTGTGGTTAATGTTGAATGAATAGATAAGAATATCGAATCTAGTGATTATGAGATATTCTAGTTTGTTGTGGTTGAGAGCCAAAAACGGATTTGAAAACACGAGTTTCGCCTTTTGGTGCGAAAAGCAGGACAATAAAAGGTGACTCTATAAAACTAAATAGGAAATGTGTCTTAATTAACTTTTGTCATGTGGATAGGATTGTATTTATGAGTTTAAAGACATTAATTAGAAGTTTAAGCTTGCAGAGGTTATGCATAAGCTTGAGAGTGAAAATTTAATTAGTCAATGAAGGTTACCTCGTTCGAACCCTTACGGCGGCGAATCCGTCCAACTTGGACATTGACACTACTACCGTTGCCCTTTATCATGGTCCCACAGATAAAACTTCCTCTTAATCAACAACCACCCTAGATAACATATATAATGGAAAAGAAAAACGCCTTTAGATACCATACCAATACAGTAGTAGCATGAATGCCTATTGTCAAGGTATTATGATATGATGATACAATTAAGCAAGTAAAAGGAAAAATAAACTTACTACCGAGATCAGATGGGATGCACATCCCTTAGGCTTAGAGTATATGTAAAAACAAAAATACATAAAAATAAGAAATAAACAAACAGGTGATTAATGAAATAGTTAACGATCTGTAACTTAATTTGGTGCCCCTCTTTTTCACCAGTTTGGTCCTACCATACATGAAATTAAATATATACATATACATATACATATACATATATATATATATATACACACACCACACACACACAAACACACACACACACACACACATATATATATATATATATATATATATATATATATATATATATATATATATATATATATATTGTTTTTAAAATAAAAAAAGACAGTTGAAGGCACCGGCATCCCAATCATAAGATAAGCAGCTTAGCATAAGTTGAAGGGTGGAGTCTTTTTCCATATGAACATAAATAAACTCTTTCATTCAAGAAACAAACTATAGTCTTAGTCTTACAGCAGAGAGGAGAGGAGCACAAAACCCTAAGCCTTCAAATTCTCTAGAGCAAGTTAAGTAAGTCGTTCCTATCTATATCAATCATGGACATTACATAACCATAAAATAACATGAAGAGATGAAAAGAGAGAAGCTAGATTGAATTAATGCATTCATCATCACAACAACAACCCATAACATTTCATCTTCTAATCAATAAATCAAATCAAAGCAAATGTAATCGGATTTGCGAGAGAAGCAAACCTCACAGTCAAATCTGAATCAATCTTCAACACATCAACATGCGTCTCTTCTCCTCTCTTCTCTATTATCATTCTTATTCTTCTTCTTATATATATCACACACGAGTATCTATATACTAAAATAATAATATTATTATTAACATGTGCTCTTCAAAAATAACGACAGAATAATACATTATTAGTCCAAATGCTCAAACAGAACTCCCTTTTAAACCCACTAGGTTTTGATAGCTTTTAGGTCTTTATTTACATTTTTCTTTCTAAGGATTTGTCTATCATTTCATGACACTATGACAGTCTTAAATTTTGCTTCAACTGATAGTTACCTATTAATTAACTTTTATTTTTCTACTTTATAAAAAGTTACATTTCACTAAATTGATACATAATCTTCAACAAACAGGTCTTACTTGTCTTCTGTAAACTATGTACAAGTCAACCCATTTAAAACTAAAATTACAAAATTAAAAATATAAGTGATGTGTTTAACCCCACCCAGTTTACGAACTATTTAACGAGTTTACACCATATTACAACTTTTTATAATTAACTAAAAAACTCATTTATGTATCATTACGGTTAACTTGTTAAGATAAAAGGACTAGATATGCCAAATTTAGGTTATATGGCTCTGACACATAAAAAAAACACACACACATACATATATATATATATATATATTATTGATTGTCACACCTAACTTATATCCTACCTAGGGTTTCTAGTTCTAAAATTATATTTTTTGTAAAGCATCTACAACAATCACTATTTTGGATTTTCGCATTATGTACGTTACAAAAGTATTTGTTTTTATTCTTTACTAGAATTGTTAACGTTGAAAATTATGATCGGGGAATTTCATAAATAAGTATAATTTTCTTCATTGCTAAAGATTCATATGAAATGAATACAATTGGATTGTATATTTTTGAATGAGTTGATAATTTAATCGGTCATGTTTTTTAAATGATAAATATATGTTGTGGACAATCAAAATGTTAGTTAGGATGATAGTAAGGTCAAAAGATGTGGGCGTATGATAACAAAATAAGGAGTGGGCGTGTATATGGAGATGTTAGTTTCCTTTTTCGATCTTTCATCTTTCATTCTTTTGTCACTTTTATCTTTCCTGGTTTACATGTTATGCCACTTGATCTTTTTCTTTTAATAAATTAAAAAATTATTTTTTTATTTTAATAAAATGATAACTATAAAAGACACGTGATAACATTATCTTTTTTTCCATCAAAATTTTCTCACTCGTCTCTCATATTAGATAATTACATTAATTACTAAATGAGTGTGATCCACGTTATGTTTAAAAAGTTGAAATTTTAATTCTGATGATTTATTCGTTAGTACTACCCTCTCGAAAAAATTTTACGTGCAAAAAGTTAATAAAAAAGTGTAATAGACTAAAAATACTATAAAAAATATATATCTCAAAACAAATAAGAAAAATAGCGAATGCATAAATAGTGACTTAACTATAATTAACGAACTCTATTGTAAATTAATTAAAAGAAAAATTGACATAACTCGAATGCTTAAGTATAATACTTAAAAAAATTCAGGTGATTAAATGTAAATTGACATAACTTGGAGGCTTAAGTATACAATTCAAAAAAGATTCAGGTGATTGAATATAAATTTGACATAACTCAAATGCTTAAATATAAAATTAAAAAAAATACAAAATGAGTAGGTATCAATTTGGAAAGAGAGAGAGAGAAAAAAAATAGTGTGGACCTTGTGATTAGTTTCAAAAAATCTTTAGAGGTTTAAATGTAAAATTGTAAAAAAAACCAAAGTAAGTTTTTATTAGTTTGAATAAAAAGAAAATTATTGTGGTAACATTGAGAAAAGTTAATAAATGTATATATTTTAATATTAATTTAAAATATTATAAATAAGATAATACGTAAAATAATGTGTATTAAATAATGGATTAATTGGAAGAAATATATTAAATATGGGTAAATTAGAAACTATTGTATATATCACTTGTACCTTATGTTTAAAAAGTTATATTAAGGTGTTGTTTGTTTTTTCTGCAGGAAAATGTCTGCAGGAAAATGTCTGCAGTCTGCGGACCACATCTGCAGACATCTGCAGGAGAAGAGGTGGACCAAACGTCTACAGTCTGCAAGAAGAAGACTGTTTGTTTTTTAACATCTGCAGACTGCAAAAATAAACTGTAATTAAAATAAACCTAATTTTTAAACTTTAAAAAGTACTTCAACATTAAAATTTAAATAAAGTTCATACAACACTGCAATAATATTCATAAAACCATAAAAATACATTTTATTTAAATCATTTATTCCATATTTTGCACTAACTGCTCAGCAATTTCATCTCGTAACTGAGTCATATATTCCCGATCTGATGCGGTACCATGTGCTTCAACCTCATTTTCATCAACGCGCACATGATGATTTCGAAACGACATATTGAGCTGATCGTATTGTGTAAAAAACGCATCACTAAAACCTTCTTTCCTTATAAAATTATGTAGCGCGAAACATGTAATGGTAATGTTCCTTTGTGTAACCAAGTGAAATGATGCCATCCTCTTCAATATAGGAAATCGTGCTTTCAAGACATCAAACAAACGCTCAATTACATTTCGTAGTTTTGCACGTGCGTGGTTAAATTTTTCTTTATTGGTCAATGCACGGCGCCTACGAAAATCTCCAAGCCAATACCTAACATTACGATATGGAGCCATAAATCCTCGCATGTGCGCATAAGCGGCATCACAAAGATAATATTTATCTGTAAAGATATATAAATAATTAGAAAATTAAAGTAAGATACAAATATTTAACAAACAACTAAAATACCTGGTGGTGGTAACGGGATTGGAGCATTTGTATCTGTTATATGTATTTGTTAAAAATTTTGTATATATAAACATACCTTCTTAAATTCTTTCCATTTCTCGTTGGTTAAGGTAAAAGTGTTTGTTTGAGGGTTGTATATGTTGTCTGTTTTGTTTTTCAAATACACACACCCTATGTATTTGGCTTTAAGATTATCGTACGCATTCTTCATTTGTTTTTGCTTCAAATCCAAGCCAAACCTCTCCTTAAGCACTTTTCTTAAGTTATTCCATGACTCTTTGTGCATACTCAATCCTTTTCTACCCAACTTGTTAACCTCTTCTATGCAAGTCTTTATTAAACATTTTTGTTGCTCAATCGACCATTGTTGTTTCTCTCCCATTTTATAATCAACAAACAAAAACATTTTCACAAATCAAATCTAATAAAATACTAAACCAAATCACAAATCATACCACCTAATATCATAAATTAAACAAATCATACCACCTAATATCATAAATCAAACAAATCATACCACCTAATATCACAAATCATACACACATTACATAAAATGTATATATAATTGCTAAACACTAAAATACAAGCACAATACCCATACATCAAACAAAGAACCCGCATTCAATTTCTATAGATGCTTTAAAATATACAAGCACAATACCCATACATGAACACATACATACTACCATCAAAACATACATTCAAATATATATATATATATATATATATATATATATATATATATATATATATATATATATATATATATATATATATATATATATATATTACACCAATTTCACTTTGTTATGTAATTCAACTTATTAGCAATCTCATATTGACTTTAGGCACTAGATTTAATGTAGATAGGATTTAGATTTATGCTTGCATTAAGTAAGTTAGGGTATAGTTTGGGTGTGATGACTTGAATTAATGTTAGTTTATGAAATCTTTCTACACAAGCACATCTGTAATTTCTACACAAGAAATTACTTGACTGATATTGTAAAGAAATAAAAAAAAACCACCAACATTTACAAATAAGTATATATATATATAAATTAAGTTCGGACATTGAATTTTGTGGGTGTTTTTGTGTATAACAATTGATACTCGGAAGGTTAAAGCAAAAAGCGATGAATCAACATTCTAATTAATATTTGTGAATGAACAAAACAATTTGATAGATAAGAAGAAGCTAAATAACAAACAAGTAAATAGTAATTAACCACACCTCAATTACACCTTCTCAATAATCGGCATCGATTTGGGAAAACCGTGGTTTCTTGGTTGGCTTTGTGATAGAGAGGGAGAGGCGAGAGACTAAAGAGATCGATGATTTTTTAAGCAATCATGAAACTGACGAGATGAGGTATGATGGAGCAAAGTGATAAGTTTGGTGATTCTACCGCTTGTCTATTTGTTTTTGTGATGAGATTTTTACTTTTCTACAAGGGTCTGCTTAGAGAGAGAGAGAGATAGAGGGAGGGGGACGGAGGGAGAGTAAAGGTAGTTAATTAAAGAATACTAAAAAAATTAACTTAAATTAGTGTGTAAATGGTGTAAAGGTTAATATTTTACATAATTATAAAAGATATATAATGAAACGTGCAAGTTTGTATGTACATGAACGACTTATGTAATTTACTCTTGTTCTTATATTATGATTAATAGTTATAGTTATAATAGTTATGAATTTACATCGTTCTAAAGTGACTATCCGTGGGTTGGTTGGGGAAATATGCGTCAGCTGAATTTGACATACATACCACATATGAGAAGGAGGCATATATTTTTATAAGCTTGTGTTTCTTTTTTCTAAATCGGTTGTTTTTATATTATCAAAAGATGCGTGCGGGCGCATTGTAACAAAACTAAATTGTCCCTTTAATTTTTACATGTTACGACAACACAACGTAATTTTCTTTTTTTGTCTTTATCTATTCTAATTTACAGCATCCATAATGATAAGTATATTTAAAACTAGCATATTAGATTTTCATTTGATTTATAGGGAAGGGTTTATATAAAAGGGTAGGATTATACTAATAATGATGTTTAATATAAAAAGTTTAAGAAGGATTGTAGGCTTGACACGTGTTCTTCTGTTGTTTTAAAGAGAAGAGCATTTTGGTCGTTGTGTCAAATACGTCAGCATACAATGTCTTATACGTTAATTGTGTCAAATATCAGTTCATTGTGTCATATATTTTACATCATTTGTTATGTGTATTAATCATTGTGTTTTATGTTTTAAATCAATTTGTGTTATTTTTGACATTGTTTTTATAGATAATAAATTGTGTTATCTAATATTGTGTTTTACAATTAGAAGACACAATGATATACTTTCACCAATCTAGTTTTCTAAACTCATAGTGTTGAAGATAACACAATATGTTATTTTGTTATTGTTTTTTAATAGATTATATAAACTTGTTATTATTCATTGTGTTTTACCAATAGAAATACACAATGATTTTATTTTAACAATTTATATTTAAAAACTCGTATTATTCAAGATAACACAATGACGATCAAAATACACAATAAGACATTATGTTATTTTGTCACTGTTTTTAATGTATTAGATTAATTAGTTGTTAATTTATTATTGTATTTTACATATTAGAGATACATAACAATATTATTCCATCTATATTTTTTTAAAATTGATCATTTAAAAAAAAACACAATAGTATTCAAAATTAACATAATAACCAACAAAAAGACACAATGAATTGCACTAAAGACACAATTACGGGATATGAGCTTAAAAAAGCCAATTTTTTTATCTTTTTATATAACAATACTGTATTCATTTTAAAGATTAAAAAACACTTGTTTTTATGGTGTAAATGTTATAAAAAAGTAATGTCGTATATAAAAGTTATGAACGTTTAAAAAAAATGAAGAACCTGCAAAAACGTCAACAAAAGTGGTTATTCCTAAAATACCCATCTAACAAACTTTTTCCTATAATTTTATCTCAACCATTGATTAAGAAGGTAGATGGTTGAAATTACTTTTTAGACTTTTTAGTTTTAGAAGACTTTGTATTTGAACATTTCTCTATATAAAAAAGGTGTTAAATTTATACAGTGCAAAAAGTAATTTTAACCGTCAATCTTCTTAATTAATTATTAAGATCAAATTGTAGGAAAGAAGTTTGTTTGTTAGAGAGATACTTTTGTCATAGTCATTTTTGTTGATTTTTTCAAAATTTTTATTTTTTTAAACATTCAAATCTTTCATATATGACATTATTTTTTTTAATAAAAATTATACCTTAAAAACTAGTGTTTATATTTTTAAAATAAGTACAATATCCCTATACAAAAAATAATAAATATTTTACGATTTTAAGCACATATGAGTTTTTGTTTGTTATTATGCCTTTAATGCAGTTCGTTATTGTACAATATCGTCATGAGTTCACCGTAGATCGAATTAGTTTTATACACTGCACATATGTAGCCAATTAAGGATTAGTTTTCCTTAGATAAGGTCAAGGATATATATGACGGCAATGATGAATTAGGGGTTGAGGTTTACTCATATAAATACATGGGAGTCAGGTTAGAAGAAGAGGACCTGGCTAGCTAGATTGCAAAATTTATTTTCTTACTCATCATCAAATCCTAAGACAATACTTGTGATGATTAAAAAGGAAAGGAAAATAATATAGATGGCATTATTTTTTATTATTAAGTTTGTTAAAAAAAGCATATTGAGTCTAATTAATATGTCACTCGACCTAATATTTCCAACGAATTGAACTATATATGTGTTTATTTATTCTTTTGCAACAAACAGTAAGACATATGATATCAACAACATACATAGGTGTTTCATGTTTTAATTTTGGTGCGGAGCCATGCAAAAACTAATTTTGAGGGGTAAAAGGCGCTTGATACCAACAAATTAAAGGCTTCACTAATTTGGCAAACTTTGTAACCAAAATGTTAATAGTTTTACATCTCCAGTCTCCACCCATGACTTGTTTGAAGATGAGGACAAGATCGACAACTAATTTCATCTTCGATCTACTCATGTTTAACATAAACTTAATTAGCAGTCCCATCACATGCATGAAAATTTGAAGCCTGGCTTTGGAATTAACTAATTACTAATTACTAAATGGAAATGGCCAAATGGGTGTGGAACGTTACAGTACGTGTATACAGTTATTACAATAACTTGACAAGCCTACTTATCCGAATATATATATATATATATATATACACATATAGGCTTTGTGATGTGATAATAACCTTAAACCTTTAGCACTAATTACTAAATAGAGTTTTTGTAAACCTAAACCACCAGCCCTAGAAAATAAAAAAATTCATCATTAGCATCGTAGTTACACCTCACATAAACCGTTTCACTCTATTGTTTTCGATCTTCTTGTTCTTCAAACCCATGCCAATATTGCTGAGTGACTCAACAACCTCTCTGGTTCTTACGAAACACTGGTACACCACCCTGAAGTGACACGACGGCTTACGCTTTGTTTTCAACCGTTGAAACCACCATTAACCCAACAGCTAGCTCGTTGTTCCAATATTTCATTGATTTCTCTTGTCTTGCTTAAGGTACTTCAATTCCTAATGACTTGCTATTTTTTTGGAAACCCTTACGAGCTTTGAAACATACCCAAAGTATTCAATATTGAAATATATAGAACTATACAAGTTCTGCAACTTCAGGTTTGAAAATGATTAAAGGTTTTGGCAATTTTACTATGTATTGAAAGGAAAAGGAATATCATAATGAAGTGCTTAATTGATGTTGTTTTCTTTATAATCAAAGAACTAATGTGTCAAAAGTTTATAATATAATCCAACTATATAATATGGGTGAGGTTATTCTATAAAGTGCATTTTTGCTATAAAACATGAGAATATACAATAAACCTAAAAAAGTCAAAAAAAAAACTATATCTCACAATCTAAATCGAATTTCAAAAAAGTACTTCGGAGTCTTGTTCCTCTCGTCGTCCTCTTTTAGAAAAAAATAAAATAAAATAAAATAAATATCATTGTGTCTTTTATGACACAATGATATCATTGTGTCTTTAAAGGCACAATGACGTCATTGTGTCTGTCTTTCATAGATGACACAATAAAAAAAGGTTAATTTTTTTTATTTTTTTTATTTTTCGTTTATTTTTTTTTCTTATTGAGGACAGCTAGGGGAACAAAAGTTCGGAATTATTTTTTTGAAATTCGATTTAGATTGTGAGATATAATTTTTTTTTGTGACTTTTTTTGACTCATTGTGTCTTCTCACACTTTGTAGCAAAAATACACTTTGTATTTGAACCTCTTTCATATAATATAACCCTAGAGATTACAGAATGACGTTGCTTCGGGTTTTTTTAACTAACCAAACCAAATTATTTAAATCTCATGAGTTTATGATATGTAACATTTGAATATTTTTATTTGTGATACAAAAATTGTTATGTTTACTAATCCAACGGCGTCTCCGAATTGAATTGGTTGAACATATTATAAATAATATGTAGGCTCTCGTGTTAATTAAAGATGTCTTTGAGTTTCTTGCTATTTACCTATAATCTAAGATACGGATTATGACCCTTTTATACTTATAGCGCTGATATCATTCATCTTTGCTTGAATTCCATTTGTACTCGTTTCTTGACCCGTTATTTGACTTTTAGTCGTATTATATTATTTTTATAAAATTTATCAAACCATTGACATTGTTATGCATGTAATATATTTTATTTTTCCTTGAACTCATTGTCACATGTTTCGTATATGATTTATTATTGTTTGACCTACTGATTATATGCTTAAACGTGACCTAGTATACCCTTTCCAAACTGCAATTAACTTGATTATATATTTTTTGATGTAAATACCCAAACATGTTGTTTACACGTACGTGCTAAAAGATGCACCTAAGCACGCTGAAAGATGCACCTACACGTGCTGAGAGACGCACCTACACGTGTTGAAATACGCCCCTGCACATGCTGAAAGATGCACACACTGTTTACGATAAATGTGCTGAAAAATGCACACATTGTTTAATGGTACTAGAATTTTGTTAAATGTTACCGGGTCAATGGGTATTTCCGTATGATATAACTTGCTCAAACTGTATCGTTAAACCATCATATCTCTTCTCTTTCATCTTTAACGTGTAACTATAACCGCTAGTGTACTTTTCGTAACTAGGCGTTTTTGGCTCAACCGTGTTTATTTTTGTTGTTTTCTTGTTTACACGTCAGGTACTGAAGGAGATCATACGAATGTGTGAAGAGAAAGTAATTCAATAAACCAGGATGAGGGAATCTAAATGAAAGTTTAAGAGACCTAGCGGAATTTTTGTTTTTAAGCATTAATATTTCTTTTAAACCATTGTATGGATTTAAAATATTTGGTTAAGTGTGTTAACTACGCTTTTAATATTGTCTCTAATTACTGTATTGCGTGACACGTCAGCCCTACTCGCGTTGAGGTGTTACATGGATGAATCAATTCAAACTATCAAGGCTCACTAAATTAAGACTCTGTTGAACAAACGAAATGAATGTGACCGGAATGCAAAATTAACCAATCCAACGATACTAGCAAAGCAAAATGATAATGGAATAAGGGCTAAACGAGAGTGAAAAACTTTATTTATTTTAAGTGATGGTGGTGGTGATCCGATTAATGATGGAATCCCAAGTGCGTTTTTACAAACAGATCCTAGCCTAATTCAACCAATTAATCTTTAATGTATTATATATCACGACAACATGTTAGCAAATTGTTTAGTCTTTTGTTTATGGATATGTATTTGTTACATATATAGTCCCTCTATTTAAAATAGAGTTAATTGCATAAATGGTCTCATTGTTATAAAAGGGGTAGTTTGTTCGTTCCACACCCTCATTTAACAAAAAAGTTAACGCGTATTAGCCTTAATACACAAACTTGTTACAAAATTAAAAACAAAAAAACCCAAACATGTTACTTTTAAACATTAATACCCAAACATGTTACTTTACCGAAACCACATAAACCATTTGTACGTGTAATGAACCCAAGAAAGAGTCCTCTAATACAACACCCTAATATACAAATACCATTATACCTATTGCCTTCTACTCATTAACCTTAGGAGAATAAACCAATATATGTTTAGGCACATCAACAAGATGATCATAAAAGGAACGTAAGCGTGTTTCCTAAATTTGATATGCTACTTGTACACTAGAGTTTGCCGAAGTGACACGTCTAATATGCAGCAGCCAAGAGTAAAAGTAAACATTCCACATGTCTAATAAGTTGTATATGTTAGTTGTTCGCAATGATGCTCACTATGAAACAGACACCATAAGTTTGACTTTAATTTCACACCATAAGTAAACATTCCACATGTCCACTAAGTTGACATGTTACAGAATATTTGACAGATCATAAGATATTTTTATTGTCACCACGTAATAAAACAAGCTTACTGGTGCTAGATAGATAGTAACTTGTTAAGACCAATTAATTGCCTTGATGAGCACACTCCCCCGGTGACTTAAGCAGCAAGTCAGATAATTAGAATGAAATCAGATCTCTTCAAGTCTAAGCCACAAATGACTGTAAAAACTTAGTTCCTTTTTCTCAAATCATCCAAATTTGCATAAGCTCTTCCCTGCCATTATACAAAGAAAGCATCACTTCAACTCCAACTGCTGCTGAGAATCTGGCTGTGGCTGTTGCTGCTCGTATATTTGCATGTAAGCCTCAGAAAGTGCAACCATCTGCGGAAGGGTTTCTGCAACATGGAGATCCTGCATCTCGTACCTGACATACAATGACATAAGAGTCAAATCCATAAAATCTACTTGCTTGCTCACCTCTTGAAACAGAACAAAGCCTACCAGAGCTCTTCAGACTTGCGCTGAACAAACACCCTATATGATCCTTCACCTGGTTTACCATCATGAACAATGTTTGCAATCAAATCATACTTGGAGCGCACCCTTTCTTCCTCTTTTGACGATGAATACATAGGTAACGGTATATAATCCTTCAGCTCCAGATTCTTCACTGGGAAGTTAACTGACACACAAAACTCAACAAATAAGCACTACTCAACTTATACATACATCAATCACATACTGCTATTAAGAATAATAAACATGTCCCACCAAGGGTTGGATTTTTCTCCACGAAGAAATTATTCTTTGTAAAGCGACGCATGTGAAGAATAAGATACCGCGGAAGTCTTGTAACACGATATCTCATCCTGGCTACACGAGGACGCACTACTTCAGTTACACTCTCCCCATCAAACTTCTTCAGTATGTTGAAAAGTGGAACCTACAATAAAAACTCACTCGTTACCTTATTACAGCTCAAACTATCAAAGTAGAAAAAAATCTACCCAATTCGTAACTACTAATTAATCATCATCTCCCACTTCTTATATAACAGTACATACGTTTAAAGAGAAGTCTTTGTATTCCCTTCCTTTAGCAAATAGGTATTCACACAAAAACCACTCACATGGACACACAAGAGTTGCCCATGTCTATAAGTAACTCTAAACTCTAGTTCACATAGTCATCTTAAAAGATTGCATAAATACACACACGCACATAAAAGAGGTAGTATCACGCTCTGACCGTCTTGAGTAACAGTACAGCCTTGGTTTTAAAAAGCGAGAAGCGCACCGATACGACAAAGTCTGAAACTGAGGCGCAATGCGCAGGGCTTTTCATACGCGAGGTGCAAGCTATTAATATAATATCTTTAAATTAATTCCATATATATTCACACCTAAACTATACATGTTATAATGAATTTAATGTGATATATGATTAAAACCTTAAACAACAGAGGTGTAATGTGTAATTTAGTGAAAAAAAAAAATTTAACCCTAAATCAGCCTAATTAGCCGTCATCTTCATTCTGGTCTCCCTCTCCAATTTTTCTCCCTTGTTTAACCTACAGAAGCATCATTCCCATCTCCATCCTCCATCTCCTCCTTTCTAACCCTAAATCATTCGTGATAGAGGCACATCCTTCATCTAGCTTGTCCACCGCCGTGTCGCAAGTCCGATTAGCCCAAAAGAAAAGCTCTTAGACGAGAAAAGCGAGCTCAGGCGCCAAAGCGCGCATTTTTTGTATGTAGGTGCGCCTAATGTCACCAAAAGCCCAAGGACCTGTGCTTGAGGTCGCCTTGCGCCTAGGCGCACCATAAGCGTGCTTTTTAAAACCAAGAGTACAGCATGTGGTTAGTTTGAGCCTGTTCAGTCAAAACAGGTCCACTTATAAAAACAAAACAGGTCAAAAACGAATTAAGTCGGGTAAACCTGCTACCTGTTACCATTTTTTGTGTATTTATATATTCCACTTAAAAGTTATCGTTTACTACTTTAACTGTTTTGAAGATGAAACATGCTAATATAACAATACTCAAAAATTAAATTATTATTTTTGTAATAAAAAGTTTGGTGATGAAGGCTATAATCTTGGATTGGTGATTGTCTAAAGATGAAGTGGTTTTCCATCTTACAATTAAAGAAAAGAGTATCCAATTGTGTTTTTGTGTTTGCTGGATCCAATTTTACAACATATAGTATCAGAGTGGGACGGTCAAAACCTATGAGAGAAGACGATCAAAGAGATGTGTGAAGTTAGAAAAGAACGATCGAGCAAGGACATAGCAACCGAACAGAAGACCAAGGGCAGCAAGGAACAAGATCAAGATCACCAATAAGAGCGGCGGATCACAATCTGTGTCTTTTTATGACCAAGAGATCCTGTGTGGCTCAAAGGAGAGAACCACCGAACCTCTGTGTTGGGTTAATCGGATTATTCACGGTTCACGAGTCGGTGTTTTTAGTTTGTTTTAATTTAATAATCGAATAAAGATGTTGGTTGAGGTTTGACCGAGTTTTGTGAATGCTTAAGTAGGTGAACATTTAGTAGAAGAATGAGTCCCGGTTCCTTAGGTTATATTGTTATTTTATTAGTGTTGCATGTTCCCACGTTTGGCATGTACAAATTCTCACATACTTCTTTTCTTTATATTTGAGAGCAATTTACTTGTGTGATTGTGAGTGTTTGTGGGGCCTGAACCCAACACGGAGAAGATCGATCTATTGTGTAATCTAATTCAGAACTGTGTCATTCGATCATGGAGGTGATCGAATTCGTGAAATAGCAAATTCCTAGTTGAAGAACCATGGATCAACATGTGTGGAGAAGATCGCTCGACTAAGTTGAAAAAAGAATTCCCGCTAGAAGAACAAAGTATCAAACCAGTGAGGCGAGATCATTCTACTCGGCAAGAAGCCACCTATGTGGAGGCGAGAGAAAGAATCAAAACCCGTGTGATTCGATCAAGGCGTGAAAGACCTGAGTGATTCAAATCAGGAGGTGCAAACAAATCTGTGTGAGGCAAATTAAGAAGACAGCAAGCTGATAGGGTGATGCGATTAGGAGGAGTTGTCAAGGATTAAGAAAGCACCTGCAGTGCAAAAGATTAAATTACCTAAACATGTTCGTGGCAACAACTAAAATCACCTGAAATGTGTCAGACCACGGTTTGTGATTGTCATCATAACACAAAAAACACATAAATAGAAGGGGAAAGAACAGCACAGCTAAAATTACTAAAAGCCCATATAAGTACACTGGTGACATTTTACTTAAACAAGCAACCAAAATCACACAAAACAAGAACCTTTTTCCATCTATGCAAGTTGAGTATAGCCCAATCTTACAGACCATATGAGAAAATGAAATTTAAGTACAACCTAATATGAAATACTTATAATAAATTCATACAACACAATTTAAGCATTGGTCCGTTTTTTACGCCCAACTTTCGTATAAAACGCAAACCAAAAACTATAACACCCGTAATTTGAGGTGTTAATACACACACACATATGGTTTAAAAAATCGGGTGAGGCGTACACCTTGAGGCGCGCCTCGAGACGAGACGGTAAAAAAACGAATATAAGGCGCTGCCTCATGGGTTCAATTTGTGAGTACGCCTCTAAGGGCTGAGGCGAGAAGAAAACGCATGAGGCGGGCTTACGCCTCGGTTTGCCTCGATGATTTAGACTTTTTATGTCAATTTCAAACATGTCGTGCCTCTTTGATGTTTTAGACTTTGTCTTTTTTATGACTTTTGGATTTGATGATGAAAATAGTTAGGAAAATTCTTTGTTTGATGTTTAGTATTTTTTATTTTTATAAGATATTTATACTTATTTTTTAATTCCGCCTCGGCATTACAACTCGGTTCGCCTCGAGGCTCGATTCCGTTCTTTTAAACCTTGCACACATATATACTTATAAGCTAAAATATAGGCAGATTTTAAATAGCAAAAACTCTCAAGCAACGTACCATCCCTTTAAAAACTGAGTGTGAAAACTCATTACCTACCACCTACCAAACAAATGACTATATGTACATCTATAGCAGGAAATAAATGCAAATGATAGCATCTTCAATATTTTAATTATCAATGACTTCCACGTCCACATACATCAATTTAGAAACCAATTTTATCATATGCTATGTAGCTCACTCAACACTAAAAAATTCTTCATCAAACCCTAAGTTCCATAGACAATATATGTAACCTTCGTAAGCCTGATTGCCGACACACACACACATATACTTATCGTAAGCTAAAAATAAAGGTAAGATTTCAAATAACAAAAAGTCTGAAGCAATGTACCATCGCTTTAAAAACTGAGTGTGACAAATTAGTACCTAACAAGCAAATGACTACACATTTATTGCAGGAAATATACGCAGAATGATAGCATCTTGAAAAATTTTAATTATCAATGAGCTCCACATATATACACATCAATTTAAAAACCAATCTTATCATATGCTATGTAGCTCACTCAACACTTGTTAATTCTTCATCAAACCCCTAAGTTCCATAGACAATATATGTAACCTTTGCAAGCCTAAATGCTGACACTTTAAAAGGCATCCAGCAGCATTCTTTTAAGTCTTGACCAATATTGCAAAAGAAACTTCATCAAAAATAAATCAAACAACAAACCTGAGGAATTATATTTTTCTCCATTACGTCTTTAAAAAGTGGCGGTGGTGGCAAATCTAGACCAAGCATCAAAATGGCATTCTACTGGTCTCAGCACCATCTGTTACATTAATCTCTTTCACAACCTCCAGTTCTCCCTAGAAAGAATAGATTGCCATTCAAATAATACATGAGTTGATGAATAAAATTTAAAAAGATTGCAATAAATAAAGTAATACCTGAAAACACTGATGGATAATGCTGCTCTTTGTCCTTGAACTTTTAAGGTCAGTATGTAAGGTATTGAGAAGCCATGACATAAATTCAACAGGATCAGACTGCACCCCTATGCGAAACCGTTTTTTACTAGCTTTCATAACTGCTTGCAAAAATTCATGAGGACTAACCTACAGCTCAAACAAGTAACTATTAGGTCTGCAAAAGACATAAAGCTAGATATAAATAAAAGAATTTGTTATGATCTAACCTGTCCTTTAAAGTTCCTTGCATGCCATATCTTCCTCGTTAGCTCACCAAAGCGGTGAACAAGTACAGATTTACTGTCCATGTAATTTTCAGGAATGAGAAAAAGTTTCTCAGGGAGTCACTCGCATCAAAGACTGAATGGTGACATTAACAAAATCGGTTTCCTTAATGTTATTAAGCCCCACCTGGAGAATCACCAAGAGCAAGTATCATAATCAGTTTTGTTAAACTGCATTCTGCTACCTGATAAAAGATAAATGCAACATAAACACTAGCAATAATGAATTACCATTCCAGGAAGATAATCAGACCCATCAAGGGCCCTTGACCATTGTCTATTTCTGTCAAGTTGGAGAACTTGGTCTTTGTTAAACCTATGAGGTGAAACCAGAAGTAGAATGGAGTAGTGGAACCATAAATTGTGATACAATGAGAAAGGTAATAGAATTCATGCTACTCTAGTTAATATTGCATGTTTATATTGAAAACACAAAGCTTGGGAGTTGAACGATCCGGTGACGTTGAAGTATAAATGAAAAAAGAGAGAAGACATGAAGAGCATACCTTGGGTTAAGAACATGCCGAATATCATCAAGTGAAGGATCATTGATTTCATAACCATCAGGCAGGCAATATACTTTTTCTGTCCGAAGATTGATGTAGACATGGTGCCCTGCTTCAAGGCTATGAGTATATGCATGTGACTTGTGCCCTCTTCCTTGGAAATACTTGCCACATACCAAGCATGCATACACATTCAAGTTTGATAAAGACACCGAACAGAACTTTTCGAAGTCAAAATCCAAAACCTGCAAAAGCCATAAAATCATAATTTTGCTAGTCTGAATGTCTGATATAATCTTATCACCAACATGTTCCCGAATCTTTTTCCCATCCTATCATCAGGTGTGTTGAAATTAAGAGTTGGCAGCTTGCTATATTTAGAATTGGTACGCATCACTGCTACTTTCGACAAATTGTATTCTGATTGTGGCAATGAAGACTTGCCAAATATCGAAATTACAAATTTCAATTGTTTTTAAGATGAAGAACTGGTAAGTACAACTGTACAAGTAACAGAGGTTACAATTTTTAGTTGAACAATGAAAGTCTAGTATAAGGATACCTACCTGGCGATTAACTGTATCAAGGTATGGACAGTCTCTACGGATTTCAATTATCCTGCTGCGCCTGGCTTCACCAAAATCATTATCGCGATCCTCTACTTCGTCTTCTTCCTCCTGGTGGTTAGAGGGAGCTTTCTTAGTGTCATCGTCTTCATCTTCGTCGTCGTATGATGCAAGTGGAAGCAGGGCGTTATCAAAAGCAAGTTGAGGTGGCGAGGGGGATGTTTGAATTAGTTTGTGCATCTTCGAGTGTTGTTCTTCGCTTTCTTCGAGTGTTGTTCTTCGCTGTCGGTTGTTCTTCGCTGTCGGTTTGTTCTTCGAGTTTGCGCTTGTTTTTCATCGGACCAGTTTCAATTGCAATCTGAATCTATGGAATTAACATCTTGAAGCAAAGCAACACAGCTTGGATA
>JACCIY010001331.1:0-34677 GCA_025506505.1 Flaveria sonorensis
AAGACAGATTGAAAGATGTGATCATCTCTGGTGGATAGAAAATATCAGTAGTGTGGAACTAGAGTCAGTACTACAACGACACCCCGCCATACTCGAAGCAGCAGTGGTCGCAATGGCTCATCCAAGGTGGGGCGAAGCCCCTTGTGCTTTCGTTGTCTTACGTAAACCAACGCAAGACATAACTGAAACCGATATCTTGGCATATTGTACAAAACATATGCCAAAGTTTATGGTTCCAAAAAAGGTAAAGTTTTTGAAAGAGCTACCAAGAACCGAACCGGTAAAGTTCTTAAGGTGGGAACTTAGAAAAGTGGCAAAAACTCTTGAGTCCTCTAAAAACATACCACAACCATCAAGAGATCCGAAAAGGATGTTCATTTGGATCAAAATCAATACCAGAATCAAGAAAAGGTTCTTGAAATTTCTCGAATGTGAATTGAATATCTTCCCACTTTTAGTTTCATGTCAACTTCAAAGAAAAGATATATATATACGGGACATATATTTATAGATTTTTGGAAGAATAAGTTAAGCCAACATGTATCACATGTATGTATGGTTATGTGTTTGCATATTTATAACAGTTTCCGATAATCCTATCTTAATACAAACTTTTTGCTTACGGAATGTGACCATCAGCGAAACCTTAAGGATATTTTTATTTAAATAAACATCTAATAAGTTACTTTAGTTAAATAAACTTGACTTCTTAACTCCAAATAAATTAAATGAACAAGCCAAATTTATCAAAACATTAATGTCAAATTACGAAAACGCCAGCAACGTGGACACTTAATTAAAACTAATGTGTGTTTTGTGAGCAAGTTCGCCCTCTTTTCTCAACGATAAAATACAAATGTTTCAGAAAACTCCCATATTCATACGAACGTATGTATCTGGTAAACAACTGACCAAGTTAAATTATTAATTTTAATATATTTAAAACAAACGTATTTAGTTACAAAATCATAGGTGAAACTTACATCAAAGAACCATGCCAAACATTCACGAAACATATCACATTTCGTCTACGTTTCGTGAGCGTTTCGTATATATTGGTTAAATAATATAAGTTTGTCTAAGAATACATATTAAACTTAAACAATATTAAAAAAATAATAATTTAGTTTAGTGTCAGCGTTTAAGCCACAACATTCATACAATCATACGAAATTACGAACTGTATGGTCTTGCCGACATATTAACCTATATATTAATTTAGCAAAGAAAAGGAATAGTGTCTTTCTTTAGTTTTTATTTCAGCCACACTACTTTTCATATAGTGATGCTTTTTCGGCTCATTTTCCTAATTGCAACATATATACATAAAGTGATATTTTTTTCTTCTCATCTTCTGGATTGTATTCTGTAAATTCATGTGGGCAACTACTGATCATAGGCAGATTCATTTTTAGATCAACTTGAAACCTCCATCATTGATAGGCAATAACGATGAGAAAACAGATGTATTACATTGGCATGGCAACGATTGTTTGTAACCATAAGAATCATGTTTTCGAGCCTTCTATTTGAGATTTATGTTCTTTGACTGCCTTTCTAAAATGTGTAATTTGACATCGCTACTTGTAATACGCACCACAAAACTTCACTATTTCTTTTGTTAACAATACCACAAAAATATTAAAGACAAAATTAAAGGACCTAAAAAAGTGGCGATGAATATGACGCTTTATGGGTGATGATGATACGTAAAAGTATGTCGTGTTAGTCATTTTAGCGTGCTATAACAGCCTATTGCAGCCCAAAGATGGGACCATTTTTGAGCCATAATCGGAGACTATATCATTGTGTGCATCGAGATTGTTTAACACCCGCCGCGAAGCGTGGACGGGTTTGCAATTAGTTTATTTGTATTGTGTCGCTGAATCAATTGACGGCATTTTGTCAAAAGAGCTTAGAAAGTGTGCGAGTGGACATGTGTTTGTTCAAATTTTTTTTACGGCAAACGTGCGATCCGGTTTCGGAGTATAAGTGTTATCTAATCGGATCCATCTATCCGTTTTCCATTCGGGACCGCACCCCAACCCATCAGTAAGAAACCCATGGTTAAGAAAACCCATTGACCCACTCTGAGCATTTTGATCAGATTAAGACTTGAGTCCATAACCTTTTAACATTTATATGTTATAGCTGCCTTACATTAACAAGTTGGGTTAAATATCATTGCTATGTGTTTGTTAAATTAAGAGTCCATATTGTTATTGTTTTCACCCATCTTAATTTTTCAAAGAATATGACATGTTGATTTTTTACAAGTTAAAACGTTAGTGTTTATTACGAAACTTGCTTTTCATATGCTTATTTTGGGGATTTTTCTAAACTTAAATCTTAATTTTTTATTCCAGAAAATATGATATAATTTCAAATCAATGAAATATTAAAATAATAACAGAGTAATATTAAACACATACCTACCCGTAGGGTTGTCACCGTTAGTATAAATGCGAACATGCATGTGTGCTACATTAATATACTACGTGGTTAACGATAGTATATGTATTATTTCTTCACATAATAAGAACAGTATAAATATAAAATTATTTTAAATAAATCCAGAAAAAAAAGATATCAAATGCATAACGATCGGTAGGGTAGAAGAGATCCTAAAAAAATACAATGCTATGTGAAATAGTGGACACTAATAAAATCGATTAAATAATTTATAAATTTTTTATCACTACCCTTTGTATATATACATGTGTGTGTACGTAATACACTTAAAGGCTATGCAACTAAAGAGTTCTTAGCATGCATATATGAAGTACTAGGAAACTAATACGGAAGATTTGATATAACTCGGTGAATTATGCTAAGTATCAAAACTTCCGAAGCCAAAGACCAATTCTTCCGAAGCCAAAATTGAAGTCTTCCGAAGCTTCAAAGACAAAGTCTTTCGAATCCAAAGATTGATTTCTTCCAAAGACAGAGAAAACATGTTTTCTCTAACTTACTTTTAACAAAAGCTAAAACACCTTTTCGTTGTCATTTCTGAAGACTCACCAACCATCATGTTTTGGTGAAAAGTCCATGCTTTTGTCAACTGTAGATTAAGGTGTTGAGTCTGTAACTTTCCAACTATGTATTTTTATTCTTTTTGTATTAGATAAGTATAGAGTTATGGCATCTCATAGTCACTAGTCAAAAAAGCAATCTACCTTTGTGACTCTACTTTGATCTTGTTGTCTAGATTAGTGTTTCTAGCTGGCCTTTATAGTATGACCGGCTGTAGGATGTAGTTTAAAGTATCTCAACTACTTGTATTTAGAATTAAGCTTAGTAACACTTGTAAGAACTTGGAAGCAATATACAACATTCTTAAAATCTATACTATCTTGTTCTTGTTATTGTTCTTTACTTGTGTTCTTTGTTTCATCCTAACCGATTCCCTGTTTGATCTGCTAAGTGTTCTAAATCTCTCCATCTTATGAAACTATTGCGTTGACTACCCTTTACGTTCCTGCAGTGTGTATAGATAAAGTGATCAAATAAGACCGTAAAATAGTTTTACATATACATCACACATAGGTTACGTATATGTAATCAAGTTTTATTCGGCATAGTGTTACGTATACGTGAACTATTCATTCTCGTATTTTGTCCAATATATACGTAATAAATATTTAAATAACATTTTAACAATTAACAGAACAATAATTTTAATTATGTTATAGTTTTCGTGGTTTCCTTTGAGTTTCGTATAACTATTGATTTTTTTCAAATTTTCCGCCAGTAGGGTTTGCATATATGGTAAGATTGATGTGACCTACATACGTGCAAATTAAGATCATATGTGCTACTCATTAATATAGGTTAATCGATCATCGTATATAACATACTAGGTTAGAGCCCATATATAACATGGGTGGAATAGATAGAACATGTCAAAACCATTAGTTTTATTAATATTTTATTTTCTACATGTTATTAGCTATCTCATGACAATGCAAGAGACAATCTTGTGTGTCTGCATCAACTCCTGAAGCTGAATACATTGTTGTTGTAAGCTGTTATGCTCAAGTGTTTGGATTCAAATCAGATGCTGGACTATGGATTCAATTTCAAAGAGACTCCCATCCATATATATAACAATAGTGCTATCTCTATCAAAGAGAATCCTATGCAGCACTTAAAGACAAAACACATCAACATTAGGTATCATTTCATTAGAGATAATTATGAAAAAGGATTGATAAAACTGGTCAAAGTTAACACAAATGAACAATATGTTGATATGTTCACAAAAGCTTTTGATGAACAAAGATTTAGGTTTTTTGTATCAGCTATTGGGATGAATAACTTTGAGTAGATTTTTCTTAAACTAAACTCAAGATTATTTTTAATATGTGTGTCTTAAGTTGTCTAATCATCACCATATAAGTCCAGTTTATTTTGAAAGGAACTTTTCAAAATGATATTCCTTAAAATTTTGATAAATATTTGGATATGTTTCTTACGGAAGACATCAAATTGTCTTCGGAAGAAAGTTATGTCTTCAAAACAAATAACTACTTTTAAAAAATTAGCCTTCGAAAGAAATTCTGATATATCTTCCAAAGCTTATATTTGTCACCAAGTATTATATGTATTGAAGGACTACTTTCTTCCAAAAGCAATTAAGTCTCGGAAGCTTTATTCTCTTATTGAATAAAATTTCTGATATTTGATATCTTCCAAATTAAAACGTATATAGGAAGTAAAAATACTGTAGTAATTTTCCTCCAAAACTAATTCTTGAAAAGCTAAGGAATATATTCCGAAGCCAAATTGGCTTCTGATGTTTTTCTCAAACCTTCGGAAGATTTTAGACTTCCAAGAAAACTACTTTTTTGGTCACTTCTTCAGAGGTGGGACGGACATCCGGATTTCAAAGTTTATCCTTTTGCATTAACTTTGTCTCAAATCCAATCCATATAAATATACCTTTAATGGTTTCCCTCTTTTACTTTCTTCTTCATCTGCAAAAGTTCATAACCTAAATTCACCCACAAACTGCCTTTGTTCGTATCTTCCTTCACTTCTAAGCTACTGAAAAATGGACAACCCTGATCCTCGAAACCACCCAATTTTCCATGCAGTTACACATGCAACACAACCAAGTTGCTCTATTATCATCTGAGAAAAATCCAGGTTTCTCAGATGTTTACCGCTTCTTGTCTCTTCAAACTACCTCACCACACTTACCATTGACCCTCCCTTGTATGAAGATCAACTTTTAGAGTACTAGAGGACCTGCCAAGAGGTCATCTTGGAGAGTGAAAAGGCAATGACTGCCATAATGCAGGGGAAGACAATTTTCGTCACTCCATCCACCATCAACACTCATCTGAGGCTGGATGAAAGAGAACGCAATTTGTCCTTCCCAAATTTATTTTAAATAACTCATTTCGGCAGATGGGCTATGAAGGGGACTACTCAGTAAGAACCTTCAAAAAGTGTAAGGTTTCCTCTAAATTGAAGTACCTCCTCCATATGGTCATCCATTCTTTGTCCAACAAACATGGAGGTTGGGACCAAATTCCTAAGGACTTATCTTAAATAGTCCATGGAATGTTTCAAGAGGTCAAGTTCAGGTACTCTTAATTTGTTTATACAAACTTGCTTGCTAACTTGGACTCCTTAGAGTATTACATGTTCCCTAGATATGTCCAACACATTCTTAACTGTGAACTGGGCTCACAGTTAAGCGGAACAGGTAACACTTTTAAACTGGGACTGATGAAGCCCGACATCTTTAAGACAATAAGAAAATCCACTCTTGGCTTCTCAAGGGTAGAAACAACCCTGGTTCTAAAAATGTTAAAGCTCATTGCTCAAGGTGACAACTTGGCAACACAAACCATTGTTGAATCCACGCCTTCTATATCTACACCACCCTCACAGCCATAATCATCATCACTTACCAAAGAAAATCCAAACGAACCCTGCTCAGTCTACTCAGGTTGAGCAGGCCCCTAAATCACTAACCATACAAGAAGAAATGGACACTAGAGCTCCCACTTCTCCTGAGGAGTAGACCACTCCTGTTACTTCTATGATCAGTGTTGAGGTTCCTCATGCTCAGTCTGATAAGCTCATTACCTGGCCTTAAGCATTCACTTTAAGTCTCAAAACTCTAGTGATCAACCTTAAGGGAAAAGTTACCATCCTCAGCTTTTAGATCTCAACCAACCAATCCCAATCCTTGAATTCTATGATGATGAAGATATGAGCTTTAGTGAGTACCATGAGTCTCTCTTCTCTACCCCTACTCAAGGAGAGATGAGTGCTCCTGAATCACCCATATCTAGCCTACATCATCCACCCACAACTAAGGTGGACCTCCCTAAACATGTTTAGGAGGTCCATATGGAAGAGGCTCTCACTTCTACAAATGATTACATCATTAAGACCTCAACCATGGCAACCCAGCTCATTAACACTTCTCTAGAACCTATCATGGTGCAGGGAAAATCCAGCAGCCAAGAAACTCTAGCTAGTGATGAGGAAGAAGACTTTGGTCCTCTTCTCTCATCCCCCCATGACTCTTATGATGAATATGAAGGGAGTCTACAACTAAAAGTGCAAAGAATGTTAAAAACATGCACCTATTAGTTTCAAAGGTAAGTCACGTGGAATTTTAAGTTGCTACCTTACAAAGAAGGGTCAATGACCAGAAACTTAAGATCACTGATCTCAAGGGTAAGTTAGCTGAGAAACCCATCCAGAGGACTCAACCAGGCCCATAAGAACCTGTGGATGTGGTGGACCTAACACTTAGCTCCCCTGTGCAAGAGGGTGATGCTACTTAAAGGGAGAGAAAGTCCTACATACAATCACAGAACCTAGGAGTTCCTCTCAGTGTATGGACATGGAGGACTCACCACCCTCACTTGTAGTTGTCCACACTTAACAACCTCCTCAGGTCCACATTGATAAGGACTTACTCATTCAAAGCTTGTTTGAGTAGGGTATACTAAGGGCAATGCCTACTCCATCTCACCCTGCTGAGAATCCAGTAGTGGGATGGAGGTATGATACTGAAAGGAGAGCCTTGGTAATCTCTAAGTCTCAGGGACAACAAGAAATCTTCAACTACTACAACCTGAGATACTATGAGAGAACCTATTTAGTTGACCTCCCTCTTGCCAACCCAAGTCAAAACAGGCAAGCTGCAAGGTTAGCTGGTAGGATTTAACAAATGGTTCTTTAAGAGTTCAAGCTGAGATCCAAATTATATAGATAGACACTAGCAGGTAAGACTGTTGGTCAACTGGATGCTGAGGTGGACCCTAAGATAGCTTTGAAGGGGAAACCTTGGCTAAAGGCCTAGTAGTTGAGCCTGTGAACCTTGAGATAGGAACTGCTTCAACACCCATTACCTTCAGTGAGGAACCAGCTGGTGAAGGTGTCTTATAGCCTCTCTTTGGCTAGAGCTCAAGTGCAACACCAAGCAATGAAGGCCAAAGCTTTCTCCACCTGAGTCATACATGCCTGTGAGTGACAAAAGAAGAGGAAAACGACCTATGAGGAGATTGAGGATGAGAAGAGAGTGATGAAGAGGAAGACAAGGGGAGAGAGTTCAAATGGGACCACCCTTGGCTTCATGGAAGCTGTAATCAGGGCTACCCCTAGGCTAACCACTAAAGATGATGAGTTAAGGGCAGCCAGATTATACTATCTGGGGTCTAAGAACTATAATGTCAATGAACTGATCTCTCTCCCCTTAGATGAACTAAATGAACTGGTTGAGGACGCAGAATTGCTCCTTAAGATTAAGGAAGAAAGGAGGTGAAAAAGACTGTACAAAGCTGCTACCCTCTCCCTAGTTCAAGAAAGTCCTGAGCCAGAGGCTATGGCTACTAAGCAACAAACTCAGGTAGGTAGGGAACAAGAAAGGCAAAACATAATAACCTACCTGAGTGCCACAGGTCTCTATCAGGCAGCAGATCTTCTTCCCTTACCATATAAATACATTGAGCTTGAATACCTCAAGTAGCTTGAGTAACAACTTCAAAAAGAGCAAAAAGTTACTAAGAGGAAGATGAGGGAAGAAGCTGTAAGGTCAAGAGCCACCATCAGAGCAAATCTAAAGAAGTCTGCTAATAGACATAAGATGGTGTGCTTCTTGAAGCTGTATGGATTCTCTGGAACGAGACTTGGTCTATTGTCACTATCCACTATGGAAAAGCATATTAGAGTGATCAAGCAGAAGATCAAAAGGGGTAAGCTAGTTGACTTGCATTCTCTACCAAGTCAGGCTGAACCTAAAGCTAAGGTCAAGGTTAAACTCTAAGAGACAACACCACCTGGACCTTATGCTGCATCACAGCCAACTTCATCTTCTGAACCATAACAGGGTCCTGATCCTTCTCCTCTTGAACTTGTGAAGGACAAGAACCCAACTAAGAAGGACAAACAAGAACAAACTGATACTGCATGCCAGTCCTCTCAGTTAAAATACAAAAAGAGGAAAAGGATGGCCATAAAAAGGGATAAGAAGAAGAAGTAGTCCAAGGCATCCACCTCTACACCTTAGGATGGGTCAGAATATTCTGAGCGTGCTCAAGAAGAGGCTGCGAAACAAAGTGCACTCATAGTAGAGCCTCTTACTACAAAGAGACTCATCTTGTCTTGGGTGTTTGCTACTAACCCAAACAGATGGTATGTCACTAGAGATCAAGAAGGTCAAGACATTTACTTCTAGCAAAACATTCTTGATCTCCCTCTACATGATCTCTATGATATGAGGAGATACTTTGAGATTATGAGGAACCAAGACCAACTGATGATGAAGGAAATGGTCACTTCAGTTATGGTAGCATCAGCCAAGAGGGAGTTTGTAAGGAATACACTTAAAGGCTGATGCAACCAAAGAGCTCTTAGCATGCATATGTGAAGTACTAGAAAATTATTTCGGAAGATTTGATATAACTTAGTGAATTATGCTAAGTATCAAATCTTCCGAAGCCAAAAGACCAATTCTTTTGAAACCAAAGATGAAGTCATCCAAAGTATCAAAGAAAAAGTCTTCTGAAACCAAAGACTGATTTCCACCAAAGACAGAGAAACATGCTTTCTCCGACTTACTTTTGACAAAAGCTGAAACACCTTTCCGATGCCATTTCTGAAGACTCGCCAACCAGCAAGGTTTGGTGAAATGTCCATGCTTTTGTCAACTGTAGATTAAGGTGATGAGCCTGTAACTTTCAACTATGTACTTTTATCATTTTTTGTATTAGATAAGGATGTGAGCTATGACATATCATAGTCACTAGTCAAAAAGGCAATCTGTCTTTTTGACTCTACTTTGATCTTGTTGTCTAAATTAGTGTTTCCAGCTGGCCTTCAAAGTATGGCCGGTTGTAGGATGTAGTATAAAGTATCTCAAGTACTTGTATTTTGAATTAAGCTTAGTAACACTTGTAAGAACTTGAGAGCAATATACAACATTTGTGAAAACCATACTATCTTGTTCTTGTTATTGTTGTTTACTTGTGTTCTTGCTTCATCCTAATTGGTTCCCTATTTGATTTGCTAAGTGTTCTAAATCTCTCCATCTTGTGAAATTGTTGCGTGACCACCCTTCAGCATTCCTACAGTGTGTATAGATAAAGTGATCAAATAAGACCGTAAAATAATTTTACATATACGTCACACATAGGTTACGTATATGTAACCATGTTTTATTTGCATAGTCTTACGTATACGTAAACTATTCATTCTCGTATTTTGTTCAATATATATGTAATAAATATTTAGATAACATTTTAATAATTAACAGAACAATAATAATTATGAATTATGTTATAGTTTTGTGGTTTCCTTTGAGTTTCGTATAACTATTGGTTTTTCCAGATTTCCCGCCGGTAGGGTGCATATATGGTAAGATTGATGTGACCTACGTACGTGCAAATTAATATCATATGTGCTACTCATTAATATAGGTTAATCGATCATCTTATATAACATACTAGGTTAGAGCCTATATATAACATGGGTGGAATAGATAGAACATATCAAAACCATTAGTTTTATTAATATTTTATTTTCTATATGTTATTAGCTATTGGTGAAATAAAAATATAATGAATATTTAAAAATTATAACAAATAATGAAATTAGAATTTTTCTCTTTATTTAAAGATAAATATGTCTGAAATCATAAATTTAGTATGTATTAATAAATTATTAAAATAAAAATATTTATATTTTAGAGTTGATAGTTTAGTTTACTTATTTAAAATAATTATCATTTAATATGAGAGAGACCAGAAACAAAATATAGATATGTTTGTTTTAATATATTTTAGTAAAAAATAAAAGTCAAATTGATTGTTTTATAATTTTCGTATTTATTATGAGAGAGAGGCGTGAAAATGATTTTTTGATATGCTAGAATAATAACACATATCTTTTAATATGTTAGAATGATGACACGTGTTTTAAAAAATCTTCTTTTATTATATGTTATAGATGTATTATGTTTCTTCACAATTAAAAAGACAATACGAACATAAATAAAAGATATTTAAAAATAACAAACATATTATATATATATATATATATATATATATATATACTATATTATAATGCACAAAGAAGGGTTTCTGTCATAATTTAATAGATTTGAAAATTTTAAGCACAATGTACAACTTAAAAAATCAATTTCACAGGGGTATTTATGTCATTCAAATACTCCTAAAAAGATGGAACTTTAAAACTATTTACACCTACACCATTATATCTTCTAATTATATATAATTTTTTCATGTTTGTTACAATATGCTTAAAAGAAGGAATTCAGTTTTTTAAATATAAAACTAACCAGAAACGAGTACCATAATGAAAAGTGTCGCACGCGCCGCATCGCGCAAGCACGTTACAAGTATATATATATATATATACATATATATATATATATATATATATATATATATATATATATAATATATATATATATATATATATATATATGTATATAGGGATTCATTCATATGAAAACCATGTTTCTGGAAAAAACTATGAGAACTAAAACCCACCAATCAGATTTTTTATAATATATTAGTTTTAATAGAAATAATAAATATAAAAAGGGTAATATGGTAAATTAATGAATTCAAATTGTTAGTGGGCTTGATTTGTAACTGTTCCCTCTTTCCCAGAAAACTATCGACCTGAAGTTGTATATCCTGCCCTGTTTTGCGATCAGAATCAATCAAATCCAAACATCATTAACAGATTGGGAGTGCAATGAAATCGGCTCAATTACTGTACACATCATGGGTAACGATTACTGTTCCAACATTTTATTGCATTATCATCCAAGTTTAAGAAGCCGATTATATGAAAAGCAAAAACGTTTTTGTATATGATTTATAATATAGTAGCGACTGAGAATTTTTTTAAGGATGGTACGGATCAACAATCTGTGACATGTCATATTGAACGTGTTTATTTTCATATTTGCAGATCGTGATGGCGGAATCGGGACAACATAAACGGGAAATTACGGGATGCAAGCAAATTCATATATGGAAAATGAAAACACAGGCAAGATAGTTCCAACGAGTAGCAAAGCTAACTCTAAGGATGTTGGGAATTCAGAACAGTTGAAGATGTTGGATATGATGGTAGACTAGGAAATGACCAGGATCCGAATTTGACAACTTCATATCAACGGTTATTGATGTTGGATTCTACATATCAGAATAAAGGGAAGGGAGTAATGACTGAGCTCATAGATGAAGGAGATTGCTCTTATGATATAGAGGGACTCACGGATAAAAGAATGTATGATGCAACTTTTGAGACATTGTCTAACTGGGATGACACAGATATTCTGTTCATGACAACTAAAATTGCCTCAACAGATAATATGGAGAAATAATATAGTTTTTATCACATGAAAAAATAATGGTTGGGATAAAAAATACAAATCTGAAAATTTAGGAGATGTTATGATGGGTTATGGGTGTCGGAAAGGGAATGTAAAAAGAAGAGGAAAATCCAGCCTTTGTTAAATTGGTACAAAGAACTACAACATGAGGACTGCTGACCAGATAGACTAAATATGGACTGAAACTATCATTAAATAAAAGAGCTAATGAAAAATATGCATATATGCATAAAAACCAAAAGTGCATCAGTAACTCACACAAACTATGATTATGGGGAGTGCAAAATCATAATTGGGCATAACCAAAATTTGAACTCACATAACATTTGCTTCACTTTTTTTTTTTCATCAATTTATTAAATGACTAGAAATTAAAATTGGGGATTAGTGAATAGCAATTACAAAAAAAAAACGAAAAAGTAGAATTGCTACAAATTAGTACTTTTGGTTTGATGATATATTTTTTCTACTAGCAATACTAAAATGATGCTGCGACGTCTAACATGATATGAACGCTAAATTCTTTGTCATAGAGGATCAGCAGACTTATGAAGAGGGCGATACAAAAATAATTCACTCACCAAATGGATCGAAATATTGGATCCCTATAGTACCACAAGAACTTAAGCCCGTTGTTGGTGTTATTTACTCTTCTTTTGAGGAAGCTAAGAAGATGTATGATTGCTATTAAGATAATGTTGGTTTTTCAACTAGAAGGGGAACAGTGAAACGAAAGAAAGGAGAGATCACCCATCGTGACATAGTATGCATTAAATATGGAAAGTCAAAGACAGTTCCATATGATACTCTAGAACAAAAACAAGGAGGATGTCCCAAACGGATGAGTAACTTTAAAGTTACAAATCGCCAAGCAAGTGTGAAGTTTAAAGTCATGCCTGGAACACACAATATTGTTTGTATAAGTTTATAGAGGCACATAGTCATGACCTATGAGAAGATGATAAAAGTAAATTAGTAAAGCTAGAAGAAACTGCAATACGCTGATAAAAGGTATATCCTTAGACTGTCAACTTCTAATATAGGACCAAGTATTGCTTATAGACTTAGAACATTGTCTAGTGGTGGTCTTAGCCAGGTGCATAGAAATATGGAAGATTTCAGAAGCTTTAGGAGAGATATGAACGTTACATTAGGTCAAGAGATGCACAAATGCTGATAGACAGAATGGCAAAGAGAAAGAAAAATCACCCAAACTATGCATTTGACTTCAAAATAGAAAAATGAACTGGTTATGTTATTTTGGGCGGATGAAATTGCAAAAGCCAATTATGAATCATTCGGAGATGTACTTGCATTTGATTCAACGTATCATATGAACAGGTACAACTATTATTATTCATACATTTATTATTAGATTATTTATTCAAAAATCTTAAATGATGAATGTTGAATTGGTTGGGCATGAAGGTATAAGATGGTGTTTGTACCATTCATAGGAGTTGATCACCACATGAAAAGCATTACATTTAAAGGAGCTTTGATTAAGAGGGAGAAAACTGAGTCATACCAATGGATTTTGGAAGCATTCAAATATTCACAAAGCAAGCAGCCAAAGATGGTTCTTACTGATCAAGATCCAGCGGTGAAGGTGACAGTTGAGGCAGTCCTACCAGAATCATCTCATCGTTTATGCATGTGGCACATAATGGACAAATTGCCATTAAGGTAACTAATATTGGTATTACCTTATGTATATGGTTTACTGTCATATTAATATTTTTTAAATATGAATTTATATACGAATATATTTGCAACATCAACAGATTTCCGGAGATATTTTAGCAAATACGGATCTGAGAAAGCGTATCAATAAACTAGTTTGGAACACGAATCTTACACCATCTCAATTTGAGGCAGGCTGGATAAAGATAGTGGATGACTTCAAGTTACATGACAACAAGTGGTTGCAAGATATGTTTGATATAAGAGAACGGTGGATTCCGGGATTTTTCAGGGATCTCCCTAAGTGTTGTTTGATGAAAACAACATCAAGATCAGAGATCCAGAAAACACCTTTCTACAATTCATGGTTAGTTTTGAGGCTGCTATGGATGACCAACGATACAACCAGAAAAAACTTGATCATGCGACAAAGGATAGCACACCTTCTTTTAAGACAAACGTAAATTTTGAGCGATACGCAGCTAAGGTATATACACGTTAAGTATTTTTAGAAGTCAGAAAGGAAATTTGGAAGGGTGACACGTCGTACGCTATTAAAAAATTCACCACCGAAGATGGTAATGATCTATTCACAGTTGGACATAAGGACAAGATATTGAATTCCATTGAGGATTTTAAGGTAGTCATAAAAATGTATCTTATATGTATTATTCCAATAATATGATGATACATTATACCACCATTGAAACACTTAATGGAAAACTTTTTATGACGTTGAACAGGTTACTATAAATAGCAAGGCCCAAGATATGGATTGCTCCTGCCTAAATCTTGGAAGGATTGGGTACTTGTTCAGACACGTATTCTGTGTTTTAAAGTATCTAGATGTTGATAACATACCAGATAGATATGTTCTAAGGCGATGAAGACGCGATGCACTTTCTGAATATTATGCAGTGATGCAAGCATCTAACGCAAGGGCAAAGGATGAACGTGATTAATTATTTTGTAAGGCGGTCATATTATGGAGATGTGTGCTGCAAGGTTAAGGGGAGATGTCGTTGAGAAGGGGAAATAGAAAACAAGATTCTAGATGAACCAGTAGAAAACAGCAACAAGGAAGTATTCAAGACGTTTTTTGATGCAGACTCACCGAACAAAGTGTCTGTTATACCACCACAGGGCGCACGCAATAAGGGTTGTGGTCCAAACAACGAATGATTGGCCGGGAGAAAAAGCAGTCAACAAACAACAAAAAAAACCTAAAGGCATTGCAATATGTGCGACAAGTATGTGTATCATAATACACGAAATTGTGACTTAAATCCAAAGAACATCAAGAAAAAAGAAGACGTCATAAAACAGAAACGCGGGAGACCACCCAGTAGCAAAAACATAGTATGGTTGGGAAAAGATTGCGAGATTTATGTTATTGAAGCATTGAATGAACTAAAATTTGGGGAGTGAATACGTGAAAATGGGGAACCAACAGGTTACTAATGTCATGTTTAATTTTAATGTTGCGAAGTTGGATGTGATATTACTACTCAGTTTGATTGGGTTAATAATGTATATATGTTGATGAACTGTTGATTATTCATATGGAGATAAAGATATTATGATCACTAATGAATTGTAACTATGAAAAGTATTATTGAATAAGTATAATTATTGCACAATCAAAAAGAGTTAGATAAGTGTTATTCCATTATATAATTATCACAGCACTACCTCATGTTAGTGGTATCGTAATTATTCATAAGCAATCTAAAGAATAAAAGAACAAGGAGTGTAACATATTCTTTCCCAATAATAATTCATTATACACTACTGCTTTTATCATCGATAATAATAAGGAATCTCAAGAAGATGTCAAAAAGTTGTTATGCATATTGTGCATTACCGCACATGTTATGAGGTATGGGGCACAAATCACATATTATGCATTAATATTATGCATTACTACAAGAAAAATGCCATGCAAACAAATATGATATGACTAAGAACAAAATTATAATATACTTATATATCCATAACAAACCAAAATTCGATTAAACATAATATTTATATACCAATGGAATATAGCATGAGTTAGAATACGTTAAAGAGAGAGAGAGTATACCAAATCGTTAACTTGTTCATGAAAAATAACCGAAGCACATTCATTGATTATTGCAAAAAGAAAGAAAAACAATTGGAATTTTCAAAAGGATGCGATTGATAACATAAGTTTAGTCAACGATATTGAGCTAGCTATGGATATGACAAAGCACAAAACACCCAAATCACCGTGACTTAGAATATTTTCATTTCTTTGGCTTCACAACATCCTTTACTTTCTTACGTGTTACAATCGACTTGGAAGATGGATTATTAATGTTTTTAGCAGATGCCTTCATAGCTTGAGTTTCTTCCCAAATTCGATTAGCAGTCTTCGTCACTTCATGCCTATATATATTAACCTCAGAGAGAAGAATCTTAGCAGCATACTTGCATCGCAACCTTCTAATCTGTGTTTTCTACTTCCTCCCCTCCTCCTCAAAAACATTGATCCACTCCCTTGAAATCCCTTTGAATAATTCCATGAGCCTCATCAAGAAGATCCCACAATCATTGAAGTTCTTTATCGTCCCTCAAGGAAGCACCAGCTTAACTATCTGGAATTCTTTCATCTTAACACTTGATGGATGTCCAACAGACTCTAGAAAATTAGCGAAAATTTCACACATTAAAGATTTTAAATATCTATATAAAAACTTACAATTTAATGGGTGCAAACAATAAGTTAAAACCAAAATCTAGGTTTAGAAATAGACTTACATATATAACAATAATGTCTGTATAGTTCTTAATAAGCGTGAAAATGCTCCCACCATGGTTCTCAACCACAGAGGTGATAGATCCATCTGGGAATTTAGCCTTAGAACTATCAGGAGATATGTTATCAATCACAATAAGAGATGGGCTCAAGAGGTCAAAACATATAAGGTAAAGTGGTTAACATCATGGACAGGGAAGAATATGAAATCATATTCCGAAAGGTTTAACATCTTAACATTGGTGTCAAGAATCCGTATCATGTTTTGCTTGAATACTTCTAACTTTGAATCAGCAGACATCTTGCCCTCCTGGAGCATTCCTTGGGTCTACATCAGAACTAATTTTCAGTATTCATATATAATAATTAACAGATGCAAATATTACCAAAACATTCAATAGACACTTACTATTACATCCGTCGTGTAGAACAGGATGTGGAGGGATTCGGCAGATCTATATGACTCCTTGTGGTTCAACACAACAGCCCAACAGTCAATAACACCATTAAACAGCCACATATCAGGCTCCAATGACTCAAAACATTCAAAATCTATTGCATAACCTTCTTTTGTACGATAAATTATTTTACTACAAAAAGAAAGGAAAACAGAATTATCAAACCCTTAGAGAATACGCATGACTTAAACAGGACCTGGAACTTATACCATAAACACACACATTGGCATTCAAAATAATATTTAATCCTTTATTAATACGTTGAATGTACAATTTCAAATTTATAATTCGATTCAACGGTTACCTATGAGGTATGGTAACGACCTTAAATAAACTGTGAGAATAAATGCATATATGTTAAGTTGGCATGTGTAAGGTACACAACAGGTGAAAATAAATAAATAAATAAGAAACTAAGCTATTTAAGACATAAAGTACAAAAAAAGAAATTATCTTACTTGTGCGAATCGGCCGGGCCAAACAGAAATCACCAAATCTTCTCCTCTAAAGTCGTTGTTCTTTGTGACACAACAACAATACGATTGACATAAGGAGATTTGGCAACGACTGCCTTTGTGATTTTCCTTTTCTGACGAACCAAAGATGATTTGGATTCCATTTCCTTGAGCCGGTCGGCTAGGGTGACATTGTCTAAATCATCTACATCATGTGTTGATGCAACATCGTCAAATAAAAAGGTTAGATCCAAGCTAAATTTTGGATAATCCATTAGGGTGCTTCTTATTTATCCTCTTTCTTTTTCTCTATTTTATCCATTTGGTCAATAATTTGAGCATTAACCACAGGATCAGACCAAAAGCTTCATCTGAGGATGTCTCGCTTACCATTTTTGCTTGTTCTTTATTACCATTCCCAGCCTCATGAGCATCCCTCAATGTTCCACCATATCGTGCCCTATACGCTACCATCCTCTTAAGGTATGTGTCCAAGGTGTCCTTGTACTGCTGCATAATCAAAAAATATAGGAATTAACATTAACTAAAATGTGACTTGTAACATGTGCATTAATGCATCATTACTATCTACCTTACACATGCTACATACAAAGAGATCATAGATGCATATTGATATACAATATATTTGATAAAATCCTATGATAATAGATCGGATATAATGCGATACCAATTTACCAGATGATAAAAACTACAGAGTCTACCACACATAAAAAATATTTAGGAAATTAGTTATAGTAGAAGACTATATTGAGCTTTACAATCCACCAAACCCACATATCCTATCCATTTATCTTAACGGAAAATAAAACATGTAACACTACAACAAGTATAACATCAGGGCATAGAATTGAATAAAAAAAGAAACTTCATGTATAATCAAACATCTGAATAATAAAATATTATAATAATATGATATGGCACTTTAGTTATACGATAAGGGCGACATTTTAACTTAAAATCCCAAGACATAAACTTAATAAAATCTTCGTATGATAATATACAATTATCATGGTACTTGCATTAGACATTGATACCTGTTTGGATATGGTATGGCCTTCTCCCTACCATCAACCAACCTCCCCCTTCGAAACCCTCCGTTGCTGATCTCAACTTCTTCACGAACCCGCATATTTGCTAATGTCCAGGCACTACTTGGCAAAAGATGAATATTTCACTGCAATCCTTCAATCTCAACTCCGTCCAAGTAAATTAACTGCCAGAATGGATGTAATTAGATATTTGATAATTTAACTTAAAAATTTTAAAATTTTTATGCAACTACAAAGAAATAGTGATTTATTGTACCGTTAAAACAATCACAGGGCCAGTGAACGGACGGCCCTTGTTGATGTCCCATTTCTTTTTACATGACTTCAGTTTATTTAATATGAAACCACATCAATCCAGTTGACCCAGACCAGATCCTAACTAAAGGCTCTTTAAAAGCTTCATGTTGATGAGAACAAATTCCGTGCACTCAATCATAGTTATGCAAAACAACATAATCATATCGAGATGGAATTGACGGTCGGTGGTTCCATTTCTGAAAAGATGTTCCATAATATCATTAGCGGTTAGGTTGTTACGGCCATAAGCTTTGAGCCATTCATCAATAACATCATGCGATGATTCGGGTTCTTCAGCGGCAGTAATGTCTCTACCTCCTAATGGTAACCCAATAACATCATGAATAATGTTGACAGTAACTGGAATTTGGCCATGAGGAAGCCGAATGGACATCGATATAGGATCGAAAGCTTCAACTACAAAATATGCAAGCCTAGCCGGAATCCCATCCACGTAAAAGTACCTCAAACGTTCAAAACCGATCTCATATAGGCTATCCTCTTGAAAAGGGCTGATATTCTTAACAGCTTGACAAAGCGGCCGTGGACTCGTTCGTACATGAAGGGAAAGCAGTTTTTTGGAACCAACCTAAGGTTTCTTCTTGATTGCAGAAATCTTAACACCCTTCACTTTTTTCGAATGAGTACCTTTACCCCTTACAGAGTGATCAATACTCTTATTACTGCCCTTACCACCCAAACATCCTTTACCTTTTTTGGAATTAGGTAAATCTTCAAAAAGCAATGAAGCAGAGATTATTAGAAATAAATTTACAAATAAATCAAACATGACATAATAAAATAAGACAATGTTTAACAATTAAACATACAAACATGATCTTGATGATAATTAGATTATTTTTCAAACAACATCAGTAACAATGGCAATTATAGATGGGAGAAATAGAAAAGAAGCAGGACATAATCTATGTTATGAACACATTCATTCCTCTTGAAAAAACAGAAAGTTAATATATGCATAACTGCAGATTTACTAAGTAACACCAGGACAAATGCTAAAACGAACATTTAAATAGACACTTCTAATTCGTCGTCATCTTTGACATCCGAATATAGTAAACAATAAATATCAGATAAAATACTCATTTGAAATCAATATAACTTAATATTGATAAATATACACATTCAATAACTTAAACAAAACCAGAAAATATAAAGATTGCCCATGAGGTATATAGATTACACATGCACTTAGCTGACAATATAATCCTATAAACATTTTTATTCAGTCAAAATAAAACTAAGGAGATCTACAAAACAATCAAAATCAAATAGAAAAAATAGATACCTGCAATAGCAGGCACCTTTGTCTTCCTCTTTTTAACATCAATGCCCTTCTTCTTACGTGAATTAGATAATGACAATACCTGATGTGCTTGGACTTCATCATAAGCCCTCTTGGGGAGAACCTCTTTGGCTTCATTGACATAATATTCAAATATGAGAAACAATAAGGATTTTATGATACAAACATGGTGTTCAGGATCACCATATTATTTTTTAAACATCCTCAAATAAGAAACATAACAAAACATGAAATAGACAGAAAATTAGAAGGACATAATCTGTGACAGTGAAACATGAAATGCTCTTAGAAAAACATTATAATTTGATATATGCTTGGATGCACATTTACTAAGGAATATCATAAACCCAAGCTGAACCATACCGTTAAAATAAAGAGTGTATTTAACATCAACTAGTAATGCATTGGCACCTTCCACCAAACCATACTAAACCCAATGACTTAGACACTCCAATATACTAAACATTAATATCATATAAAAAACTCATTTTGATCAAAGAAGTTATGTACCGAAAAAGATACACACTTGCTAACTTAAAACATATGCTAAGAATTTATAACGTGCCCTGAATAATATAGATTAAACATGCACTTAACTAAACATATAACCCAATATACATTATATATTCAAAGAAGTTAACACCAATCAGACCTTGTAAACAATTATAATAAAATACCAAAAATTGGCTACCTAGATTATCAGGCATCTTCTTTTTTCTCTTGTTAACATTTAACAACCTTCTTTTTACTAGAATCAGATAGTGTCATGATCTCAGGAGCTTGGCCTTCATGGTTAGCCCCCTTTCCTAGAACCTCTTTGGCTAAACTGACATCGTAAAAAAAATAAATAATAATTACAAACAATATAAGTTGTATGAATCAGATGCGAAATCAAGAGTATATTACCAGTCATTGACTTCGTATAACGTGTTGTATTAGTATTATCTGAAATTATTATAGGAGATGATAGAATAGGGCCTGATTGAAAAATATTATAATAAGAAAAGATTAAATACTAAATTGAACAGACATCCTATAATTATATCTGTGAAAACAGAATCTAGGTAATCATGTATAAGCTCATAAAAGTTTATCTTGAATGATAAGGGGAGAGACTAAATCCCTTAATTGATATAGAGCATATGGTTTACTCCTATAATAGATTGACAATTGGTAATTGTATCATCCGGCTCAGAACCATGTAAAATCACGAGACTATGCTAAAATATCATACTAGGGTACAAAAAATTATTATAAGAATAAAATTGATACAAAAAGGAAAGAATAAATCAAGCCCTGCTATAATCTAATAACCGAAATAGAAATGCAATATAATAAATGAAACAAGTGCTCGGGCATCCGTGTTGAATGAGATTAGATTGAGAAATAATAACCTGAGTGTGCATCCGAGGGTCTTCTTAATTTGGATATATCTTTAGAATGTTGTTACTTAACTCAGAGAAGATACAGGCTCAGGAGGATGTTCTTCATGCTGCTTAATCTTTCCCAACACCTCTTCAGCTATGTTATAAATATTTAATATAATTTAGAGCTATGCATCTATAGTATACTCTATGTTTACCTCTTCGGATAAAATGGAGAAATTACCGATCATTTTTTGGTGTATCGTTTAGGTTGAGATGAATCTGGGATAATAATCGAAGCTGGATTAGGGCACCCTGTTTTTGAACAGTGTTAGATAACATAATGTTAGGGAATAATAAATCCTTATTGAATGAAACTATAGGGAATATCATTATAAGCTTTGAAAAAAGTAATACAAATAACATATTAATGGAGGATGAGGATCTTGATGACCTTTTTAGGCAGGACTAGCATCATGAACATGCCCAATGGAACCTTTTGAATTATCAAAGATAATTATCGGATTATTTGGAGCTCCACTTGGTCTCTTACTTAGGGCTCTTACTTTGGAAGCGATCCTAGCGCTTTTGCGCTCTGGTGAAGAAAATAAAAGGGACATGTTAAAGTCATCAAACATAAAGAGATTATAGGGGGGATTAAAAACTAAACTATTTGCGCTCATGATTTCATCAAAAACAACTTCTCCTTCTAAGAATATATTGATATGATTGCTTCAACTGGATTAATAAACTTAGATCAGATAAAATAAGTTGCATATATATATCCAATTAACAATGAACAAGAGGATTACGAGACATCAAACAACAAAATGATTAAAGAAGACAGATACTGATTATCATGTATCAAAAAACAATCAGTACTATGTTTAGGATAGAGTGAAATACAAAATATGCCTAAAACTAAATATATAATATTAAATAAAAGTTATGTAATACGATCGTCAAGTTTACCACCAAAATTAGTAGTCTGTGTAAGAAATCTAATAGGAACAACCAACCTTCATTGTGCATAGATGAACAAGAAATCAACAATGCTATAAAAGGGGGCTGAAAAACATTGGATTACACTGGACCTAACTTCATATTAAAGAACTAAATAGATATAAATAACAAGGTTGCCAAGATAACAATAATGATATTATCACCATTACATGTTGATAGCTATATTACTATTAACGAGTACATGCTATCAAAAATGATAAACTAAAAACAAACATGGATATTTATAAATTAAACCTTCATACACAGGACACCATTAACAAAGCATTATAAAATCCAAGGGGGAAGACATTTTGTACTCATACATCTACTATTATGAAATACGACATATAATTTTTAAGACAAAGAACAATAAAACCGAAGCAGTTACAGATACAAATTCGACAATTTCTTGGGGGACTAATACAATGTATGTGCTAGATTTCATAAGAACATTCACAAAAATTGATCTTTGGGAGGCAAAGCTAGTTACATTCCTCGAACTATGTTGAAGAAACGATTCAGTGGCTTCAGTGACGATGAAGTGATTTGATTCTGACAATGGGGGATTTATAGCATCAAATACCTCTAATCTTCAAGGAAATTGGGTTGTTTTTGTGTCGGATTGGGTCGCAACTCTGAAAATCTTCGATGCAGCAATAGATTGTGATTGATTTATGATATAGACTGGTTCGATTGTTGAATGCTAGAATCAATTAAGGAGATGGGTTTGGGATTACTTTCAAATTTCGATTCCCGATAGTATCTCGCAGGCGGTTATTGAAGGGGTTGAGGGGAAATACCATTACTGCCCTTGGTATATAATCTTTCGCCTAATTAAATAAATGGTAAATACGAAATTACCCTTTAAATCCCAGCCATTGAATCTATAGATCTACGGTACCATTGGTTCGTTTGGTTTCTTTTCTAAAAATTGGTTTTCATTAGAATGTCTCACTATATATATATATATATATATATATATATATATATATATATATATATATATATTATCCCGTAGGGTTTAAATCATTCATCATGTTATTGTTACCTACTTGCAAGTTAAGAATTTTTGTGCTACTCATTAATATACCATGTGGTTCATCATCATAAATTGTATGTTTCTTGACGATAACATGATACGAAAAGTAAAACCAATACAAACAAGCCAATATTCAGGATTTATAACAGACGGTGTTCATGGTGATCAAAATATCAATGGAATGCTAAACTGGTGGGAGTCAAGCCTTGATATATGTTCCATGACTTAAGATTAAGAATAAGATTTTTGATTGTCATATGACATCCCTATAGCCCTATTGTTTTGGCGGCTCGCTAAACAACAAAGCTTCAATTCACTCGTTTTCACATTTAATATCTTTTTTCTCATCGGTATTGCATGGTTGAATATGACACATTTAAGTAAATAATTTCATAATAAATGACAAAATATCAAGATGGCAAATATCGATGTATACTTTTAACTCAAAGCACCATCTATGTTTATAAGATTTTAATATGGAGATTTTTTAAGTATTTCTGCGAAAGGTTTTAAAATAAATAAAATTTTCAAATACAAAATCTTTAAAACCTAAAAGGCATTAGAAGGATTACAATGTGGACATGTGATTTCTAGATCAAGATTATGTTGGTACAAAATTCGATAATGTTCCCCCTTCCATTTTTTTAATATGGTTGACTTCTAGATCAAGAAAAAACCTAAAACCCAAATTCCATTTTTTTAAACATTCGTAAGTTTTACATGCAACATTATTATTTTTAAATATATATATGTACAAGTCTTATTGTTTCACTAATTAATACTATTCTAGATGCGTCATGGGACTATAAAAGCAAACCAGATATTGTAGAGCAAGATCTGATAAATAATAGTTAACAAATTGGTATTCATTTATCAATAGATTTTTTTCTTCAATTTGAATTCATCTCAATAATTCTTTTAGTTGTGTTAATCGGTGCAATTGTTATAGCTCGTCAATAATAATTCTCAATAAAACCCTTGTTATGAGCTATCATATATATTTTCTTTTTTCTATTTGATTTTGTATATAAAATATATCATAAAAATGAGCATTTTCTAATTTTTAAAATGCGTGTATGCTAATATAAAAACTTCATATCTTTTAGCTCGTTGTGTAATTTTATTAGGTCGTTGTATAATTACATCAGGTTAGTATGTAACCTTCTTAATTGACGATGATTACACATACCTAATGACGATTGTGTTATTCAAAAATTATCATTTTAAAAAATACAATGCATGCTGCAATAGTCAACATTAAACACAATGATCAGCATAAAATAAAATGGATAGTATAATGGTCATCACTACATTCGATAATCAGCATTAGACACAATAAGATGCTTGAAATATATTACACCATAACCAGATCAGGATCACATAATGAATTGAAAAACGTAAAAAATAAATTAACATTTTTAGCCTTGTGTTATTTAAAAATTAATATTTTAGAAAAACACAATAGAAAACATAATGATTCGCAATATTGACACAATGAACCGATCAATATCATATAATAACATGATTTTACATAGTGATCTAATAAATATTATACAATGAGTTGAATAACATGAAAAAATTTTGTTTCTTTATTTATCAACATTATACGCGTTTAAAGATTAAAACAACTTGCTTTTGGTGTAATTTTCTTTTAAAAATAGTATTGTAAAAGTTATTAGCGTTTAAAAAAACTGAATTTTAAAAATATGGCTAAAACTAAAGTACTCTTGGGGATGTTTGGTTCACCAAATTCGTAGGAATTGAAATTGGAATTGAAAAAAATTCTTTGAAAATTATGTTTTGCTTGGTATATAAAGAAAATAGAATTACTTTTCTCTCATTTATCATCTCACATCTTATGGAATTTTAAGACATTCCAAAAGAAATCGAGTGGAGATTTACCAAAATACCCCATCACCAAATAAACCCTTTTTTTTGAGCGACCAACTAATTAAAGTTCGACTACCCGGGTACCCCAATGGCGAAAAGGTACCCCATACGCCCGCGAACAAAGACAACGCTAGGTAGCCCAAGCCCACCAACCACCAATTCCAAGGAAAACCCGCTACCCGAAGGCTGACTGTGGTAAAACTCGGCCCACCAACAATATTTTTGTTGCTAGTAGGACTCGAACTCACAACCTCCCCAAGAGGAAGTTATGAGGCTACCACTCAACCAAATAGTTCTTCATCTTCGACATCTATAATCAATTCATCTTCGAAATCGGTTCATCTTCGATGGTGGTTCATCTTCAACATCAGTTCATCTTCGACATCATTTCATCTTTAATGGTAGTTTCTCTTCGACAGGTAACCTTTGTGGCATCAATTCTTCAGCAATATTAGTTCGATTTTGCTTAATTTTAGGATTTGTTTTCACTTACGTTCTTAAAATCATGATTTCTTCTTGTGATTGTTGATTTGTAACACATTAATTGATTTGTTTTCTTCAATTTGGTGTTCGACCACTGCCATCAATTCATACGCATTGATTAGTTTGCTTTTTTCCTCTCTATTTTTTTTGACAATACCTGCGATTAGATATGGGTTATGCATTATTAAGGACTGATTAGTTCGTTTTTTGTTTTAAATTATTTGTTATGTTGTTAAGTACCATTATAGTAGTTTAGGATATGTTTTTTATTGTTAGAATTTGATGTTTATGCAGTGTTATCGGGCATATGTTTAATAGTGTTGAATTGAAACCGGAAACATAAAGATAAGGTTAATAATTAAGATAGGGATTCTTTAATATATAAACAAAATTTTGGGCTGTAATTTGATTATGTTGAGATTGAAAGTAATTTGTATTTTCAAGAGATAAACTCATCCCTCGAAAGTTATCAGATATTGGAGAAAGTGGATTAAGAAACCTATTTTTGTCTATGACCTTTTATTCACAAGTGTACACATGCAAGCACTTATAATATTTAGAAAAGTGGTTGCAGAAAATGTTATTATGCCATTATGGTGCAGATTTCCAATTTCTTAACGCAAACAGTATATGATGAAATTATAGTTCACTTCTTGTTTAATTGCTATGTGTGTATTTTGTTTTTATTTTATTATTTTACAAAAATGTCAAATCATATGAGAACCTATCACCGGTGGATTAGCATTGAGATGCAAAGCTTGTGGGGTCTTTATTGAATATGATAAATCTAGGAGGATTCAAATATGATAACGACTTAAATCTGTATATTTACTACATCTAGAACAAGCAATGAAAGAATCACTTTCCAACTCCGGTATTTTGGGCATTGCCCACATTGAGTAAAGAATCAAACAATGAAAAGGGTGGCAAGCGGTTTATGATATGTTAAATGCTACTAATGGATTTGGTTATGATAAGGAACGTAATTATGTGACTACTAATGCCACAAAGTATGGGAATTCTATCTTTAGGTAAAGTTTATGTTATTAATTTTTGTATTGAATATTATCTATTAACTTATAGTTAATAACTTGATGTTTGCATTTGACTATAATTACATAAAAAGAATCATAATGGGCGGCGAAAGAATAAAATGCTTCCTCACCATGAAGAGTTATATGCTATTTTTGGTAAAGACCGAGCTCAAGGTAAGCTAAAAATGTTATCGAGATGGAAGAGGATGCAAACAAAGAACAATAGCAAATAGGAGGTGATGATTTTGATGAAGAGATGGAAGATAACCATCATGAATAATTCTATTCAAAGTGTTTAAGTTAAAGAAACTTCAAGTGCATCTAGTAAGAAGAGGAAAGATGTGAACAAGTCTAATGCTATGCTTAAGATTTTCAATGATGCTGTTACTTTATTAGCTGACGGTCTAACTTAATCGACAAAAGAATTGAGTGAAGGTATTAAGTTTGAGATGGATATAGAAAAAAAGCCATGATAACGAAAGAGCTATCCAAAATGGCATCTATGACTCATATATAAAGTTTTAGAGCAATTAAAAAGTTGAAAAGCAATCAAGATAGGGTGATAACGTTTTGGAATTTGAAGGAGGAAGAAAGGGAGGATCGGGTGAGGTTTTTTAGAGACACTTGCTCTGATGCATGGATATCTACGTGGAGGGAACACACATCAACCAGCCACGTACATGGGTAAACTTGTACCACAGCATGGTGGAATTATGATACCAAAGTGTCTCGGCACGTCTAAGATGAGGATGTCCTAAAACTTGAACTAGAGAGAAGCAATCAACTAATTTCAAGAAATAATGAGCATTGATGGGATTAAACGCATAAAATAGATAAAAATTGTCTTGTTGGTCCTATCGAGATCTACGAGTTGCATAAAGATGGAATTCGTTAACTTAACCTACCCATTAAAGAAGATAGACAATCTATTATTTACGTTTAGTATTTCTTTATTGATTCCTAGTGTCACTATCGGGTTTTGAAATTTAATGGCTCTCTAAGTTCAAGTATACAAGAAACCTCACGTCATGTGAAGCCATATTAAAAACCTAGACTATGAAATACGACATACACAGAATTTCTAATCGATAGCACGTACATATGTTGACTTGTCAACGTTGTAGGCTTGTTGCGTATCAAGTATTATTAGACAAACCTAAACTCTCTCTTTGTAATTTAATCATTATTGATGTACTTACATATAACTTCTTCATTTATACAACTAGTCTCCTACTTATTTGGTAAGGAGAATCAATTATACACAAGTATATATAGCAAGTAGCCTCTTGAAGAAAGTGATGTGATCGATTGAAAAGAAAAACTTTTGGATAAGATGTTTCCAGTGTTAGATTAATTAAACAAAACTCATATTAAATAATACTCAAATCAACTCATATTGCTACCTATTGAACTATGTAATTACTAGATCTACGAGAAGAAAAAGATTTTCAGATGGCTATTTTCATAATCAAGTCATTTGATTTAAAATAAAGCCAAATACATCAAAACTGAAAGGAAAATATAATGAATACCACCATGTTTTATATTAAATATTTGTTATTTAAATATAAAAAAACATCCGACTTTAAACTACTCACTTTGCTTCCACTATTATTTAACTTGATATGAATTTCTCACTTTTTACTTCCCTTCAACTTCAATAACGTGAGTGCAATAACAAGTATCATATACATGGATGTTAAGAAGAAATACAATTATATCATATATGTAGCTTTGGTTATTTTAGCTCCTCCAAAATGACCGGACAATTTATAATTCGACTTCAAGGGGCAATTTTTTAATTATGATTACAAATGTCATATTTGGAAAATCTTGTCTTCTTTCCATTACTTAACTTTTGACAACACTTTGAACACTCTTAACATTTCTCACACGTTTACTTCATTTTCTGTTAATCAAGGATAGCAGAGTTAAGAGACTCCTCCCTAGAGACTACCAACATGTGAGTTAACTTAGAAGGTGTCATATTAAGAAAATCTCGATTTTTGGGTCACAGTGTTATTATGTTTTATGACCTAAAGGCTTTAATGGGCCTCGGCCTGATACCTTATTGCACTTAGTTATCACTTGGACTCTAATGAGCTTTCGCACACGAACAAATATAATCTTGGAACTTTAGATGATAATTAATCATAGGAAGCTCTTTAATAATGAATTTAAAAATTCAAGTCTTGGCCCAATAAGCAAATAGTTAAATGAATTCATAACCCTCGATATAACAAGTGATCGTCAAATTAATTTGTATAAATATAATTATAGGAATTGCAAAATATAAGTAATGAATAATAACTAATAAATAGCAAAAGGCTTGAACGTCAAAATATATATAAATATATATAAAAACTTAAAAGACACAAACTTTTATAAAAGTAAATAATACTTGCATTATATTCGGTTAATAACTAACAAATCATACGTTTGATCAAATCCAATATAAATAACTTGTAAAAGTTAACAACTTATTTAAAGAAATCGCACAAAATCTACCTATAACATACTATCTAATCCTACTAAATCTATAATAAGACAAAACAAAGATAATCACAAAATATTATATATGCATGCACACCTGACATACACGCGCACATATTGCATACATACATACATACATACATACATACATACATACATACATACATATATATAATGTATATGTATATGTGTATATATATATATATATTATATGTATATGTATATATATTATATATATATATATATGTATATATATATATGTATATATATATATGTATATATATATGTATATATATATATATATATGTATATTATATATGTATATATATATATATATATATATATATATATATATATATATCACACACACATATACATATTCATATATATACATATACATATATATATACATATACATATATATATATGTGTTTATATTATATATATATATATATATATATATATATATATATATATATATATATATATAGGGCAATGATCAAATGTTAACCCTCTACTATTACGATAAACATATTAACTTTTGAAGATCAACCAAAATCATCGTTTTTTTTGTCGGGATAACTCATTACACATATACAAAAATATGATTTTTTATGTATATGTGTAAATTCATAAGCGTAAAAAAGTTACGACTAGTGTAAGTTACATTTACATCTGTAAATATATACGACTAGTGTAAGTAACTTACACCCGTCGTAACTTTTTTACACTTGTGAATTTACACATATAAATAAAAGAACATAACGTAATAGCATATGCTTCATGACAACTGAAGGACATGGAAGTATCTTGATGCAAAGATATAAGGTAATAGCATATGCTTCATGACAACTAAAGGTGCATGAGCAGAATTACACCACCCAATGATTTAATATTGGGAGCAGTCATATTCACACTCAAAATCTTGAGGCACTAACTTTATGGTACAAAAATGTGTGATCTTCACCGATAACAAGAGCCTACAAAACACCTTTGATCAAAAGATGTTGAATAAACGACAAAGGAGATGGGTGGAATTGCTCAATGATTATGATTGTGAGATTTGATATCATCCTAGCAGGCAAATATATTTTTTGACGCGTTGAGTAGGAAAGGAAAGGGAGAAAGCCACTCAGGGTTCGAGCCTTACAGGTGAAGCCACCAATTTACATTAATAAATCAGATAAAGAAGATGCAACAGACAGGCACTTATTTAGCGTTATTTAATTAATATTGTGAATTGTATTATCCAAATGCAATAAATGTTTATTTAATTAATATTGTGAATTGTATTATCCAATTTTTTATTTATTAAATAATTAATCAATTTAATAATTTTATAATTCATAAAATAACTTTCTATAAGGTTATAAAGTTTTATTTATCAATTATAAAATTTTAGTCATTTAATAAATGAATCATAAATTTTTACAAAATATATAAGATCGTAAGTTTTATAAATTAATATTTTTGGTTTATTATACAAAAATTAAGTTTAAGCTAAGAAGGAACAAAACCAGAAACTTGCAGACGAAGACCCTTTCTCACTTTATCATAAAGTTGAAAGTTTCACAAACTAGTGATAGCAGGTGAACTACCAGAGCATGCAGCGGAAAGTAGGTTGCTTTATGATAAAGTTGATGGAAAAGGTATATTTTCTCTCTCTTCAGAGAAAAACTAGTCTCGTCTTTAAACAGCTTCAGAAGACTTTGTCTTGAGAGCTTCAGAAGACTTCATCTTTTACCTTTGGAAGAGCTGAGTCTTTGGCTTCGGAAGACTTTACAGTTAGAATATTTTCCAAGTTAAGTGTAAAGCTTCCGCAGCAGTTTCTTCTGAACTTGGCTTCGGAAGATTTTACACTTAGCATTTTCTTGAGTGTGTAAAACTTCTAAAGCTAGTTCACCTTTGTTTCGAAGTGCATGTTTTAAGACTTGGTTGTTTGGTATCTTTTGGTTACATCATCCTGTTAAATTCAGAGGTTCCTACAACCCCCCTAGGCTGATGCTACCAAAAACAGAGAGTTCTTCAGACTGGGATAGTCCACATGAGGATCTTCAGAATTCCTTTATTCATCAGCAGATGTGGATTTTTCAGACTCATGAAGTACCTTCTCATGTCATATAAATCATGCAGAGGGAGTTCAAGCATGTCACTTGTGAAGTAGACACTGTTGTTCTCCCTGATCTCTAGTGACATACCATCTGTCTGGATCTTCAGCAAATGTCCAGGATAGAATTTCTTCCAACAGAGAGAGGCTCTACTATGATAGAAGTTGGTTGAGAGTCCTCTTCATGCACTTCCTCAAGATGTTCTGACTCATCCGAGGTTGGGAGGAGGATGCCTTTCTTCTTTTCTTCTTTGAAGATGATCTTCTTTTGGCCATCCTCTTTTTTCCTCCTTGATGATTTTAACTGAGAGGGTTGGTCTTCAGTACCAGGTTCTTCAGTGTATTCCCTCTCAGTTGGGATCTCCTCTCTCCTAGTTTTAGAAGGAGAGGGAGGATATCCCTGCTATGGGTTAGAGATGAAGTTGGCTATTGTGCAGCTTCAGGTGCAGGTGGTGTTGTCTCTGTAGGTTCCTCCTTTACCTCAACTTCAGGTTGAGCTTGACTTGATGATGAATGAAGGTCCATAAGCTCTCCACTTTTTATCTTCTGCTTGATCACCCTTATATGCTCACCCATTGTAGATAGAGACATGGGACCAAGCCTCCTTTCGGAGAACCCTACAGCTTCAAGAAGCTCATCATCCTCTGTCTATCTGCAGACTTTTTCTGACTTTTCTGGATGATGGCTCTTGATTTTGCAGCTTCTTCCCTTTGCCTCTTCCTAGCAGCTTGCTTTTCTTTCTTGGCTTGTTCTTCCAGCTGCTTATTGTATTCAAATAATACATAATTATAAGGCAAGGGAAGGAGTGTAGGTGCCTGATAGAGACTTGTGCACTCAGGTAGTTGATCATTTTTAATCTTTCTTCTTCATCAACTATCTGAGGTTGTTCAGTAGCCACAGTCTCTGACTCAGGACTTTCTTGAACTGGGGAGAGGACAGGAATGTTCTTGTAAAGCCTTTTTCTCCTCATTTCTTCCTGGTGTTTGGGGGTCAAGGCTGTCGCATCCTCTGCTTCCTTCCTCTCCTTTGACAATTCAATGTCAGCTAGTTCATTTAACTCCTCTAAGGGGAGAGAGATAGTTCATTATGTTGTAGTTCCTGGTCCCAGATAGTTGAGCCTGGCTGCCCTTAATTCATCTTCTTGAGTGTTTGGTATAGGGGCAACCAGAATTGCAGCTTGCATGAATCCTGGGGAACCAGTTGAACTCTTTCCCCTCAGCTTCCTCTTCCCCTCTCTTTTTTCTTCTTTAATCTCTTCAAGAGTCATCTTCTTTTTGCCTTTGTCAATTGCAGATCTTAATGACTTAGCCTGAGGAAAGCTTTGGCCTTCATTGCTTGATTCAGTAGTCAAGCTCTGGCCAGAGAGAGGTTATGAAGCACCATCACAGTTGGTGCCTCACTGAGGGTATGGGGTGCTGGGGGAGATCATGTCTCAGGTTCCAGTCTCAGCCTCTAGGTCTTCAGTCAAGGCTTTTCCATCGAAGCTAATCTTGGGGTCTACCTCAACATCCAGTTGACCAAAGGCTTTAACTGCTAGCCTCTATCTATATGATGCGGTTCTCCTTTTGAATCTGCCAGCACCTACTATGTCTTGAAATTGATTGGCAAATCTGACAGCTTGTTTTTTATGCTTGGGTTTGACAAGTGCCAGATCTACCAAGTTTATACTCTCATAGAAGCTCAGGGTGGAGATGTGAGAATTTCTTGTTGACCCTGAGCTCTAAAGATCACAAGAGCTTTCCTATCACTGTCTTACCCCCACCCCCTAGATTAGCTTCCAGATGGGGTAGACATTGCTCTTGGTACTCCCTCCTCAATAGTTGTTGAATGAGCAGTTCCAGATCACTGTCTAGAGGAGGTTGCTGAGCATGGACAACTGCAAGATAGGATGGAGAGTCTTGTATGTCCATACTTGGAAGAACTCCCAGGTTCTGTGGCTGTCAGAACTTCCTCCCCCTTTTGGTAGCATCCCCTCATGCATAGGTGAGCTGGGTAAGTGATCCATACATCCATAGTTTCTTGTGGACCTGGATGAGTTTGTCCTATGGATCTCTCAGCTAACTGGCCCTTGAGATCGGTGATCTCAAGTTGCTGGTCATTGACCTCCTTTGTAGAATAGTCACCTGTGATTCAAGTGTGAGCTATCTTTGAAACCAGTTGGGTACAAATGTCTTCGAGTTGGTGCACCCTTGAGTTTCACACTCCCCCTCATCTTCAGTTGAAGAATCATTGGGGGATGAAGGAGGTGAACCAAGGTCCCTCCTTCACCACCAGCATGGGGTTCTTGGCAACTGGATTTCCCCTGCCTAATGACAGTGTCAAGAGGCTGGGTTGCTGTGGTTGAGGTCTTAAAGATGTAATCAACTGGCAACAGTGAGAGCCTCTTCTACATGGTCTCCTGGACAATCCCAAGAAGATCCACCTCAGTTTGGGGTGTCTGTGTGGGCTAGAAATGGTGAAACATGAGCACTCATGTCTCCTTGAGTGTGGGTAGAGAGGAGAGATTCATGGTACTCACTAAATCCCAAATCTTCATCCGAGTAGAAGTCAAGTAGGTATGGGCAGTGAGATCAAGAGGCTGGGGATGGTAGCTTTCCCCTGAAGGTTGAACACTATAGTGTTGAGACTCAGAGTGATGGCTTAAGGCGTTTGTGGAGTTGTGAGCTCATCAGGCTGAGCATGAGGAACCTCAGCACTGATTGTCTGAAAGATGGGAGTGGTCTGCTCCTTAGGGGAAGTGGGAGCTCGAGATTCCACTTCCTCCTGTATGGGTTGTGATATGCGGGCCTGCACATACTCAATAGCAAGTGCAGGGGTTCGGTTGGATCTTTTAGTGTAGGTGAGGGTAATGTTGGCCTTGATGGTGATTGAGAGGTGGAGGGTGTTGGTTCACACTAGATGGGCAGCTAGGATGTCACCCTGAGCAATGAGCTCAAACATTTTGGGGAACAGGGCTGTTCTACCCCTGAAACTCAACAGTTGGTGTTTTCAATATCTTAAAATGTCGGGCATCATGTGTGCAGGTTTAAGAACATTACCTGTTCCCCTCAACTGTGGTCCAATTCACAGTTGAAAATGCCTTGAACATACCGGGGGAATATGTAATATTCTAAGGAATCCAAATTTGCTAGTAAATTTGTAAAACAAACTAAGAGTGCCTGAATTTGACCCCTTGAACCATCCCATGGACAATAAAGGAGAGGTCTTCTGAAATCTGTCCCATCCTTCATGTTTGTTGGATAAGCTGTGGATGAGGACATGGAGGAGGTATTTCCATTGGAATGAGACCTTCCCCTTCCT
>JACCIY010000572.1:0-29817 GCA_025506505.1 Flaveria sonorensis
GGGATTATGCAGGACCGTTAAAGGGTACTTAAGCTTGCACTTAGTTAACACACTTAGGAGGATCTTAAGATCACTTAACAATTCAAATAGGGAACTGTGAACCTTTACTGAAGATACAAGATAAACACAAGTAAAACAACAAAGCACAAGATAAAGTTTTCAAGGAAGTTGTATATTGCTTCTCTAGTTCTATTACAAGTGTTGTACAAGTATATTTTAAATACAAGAACCGGAGACTACTTATACTACATCCTACAACCGTCAATATGCAAAAAGACAGTTGGAAGTGACTAATCTAGACAACAAGATCAGCCTAAAGTCAAAAGGCAGATTGCCTTTTGACTAGTGACTATGACAAGCCATAGCTCACTGACTTTCCTATTACAAAAAGCCAAGAGGAACAAAAACAGAAACTTGCAGGCGAAGACCTTATCTACTTTATCATAAAGTATGGAAGTTTCACCAACTAGTGATAGCAGGTGAACTACCAGAGCATGCAGCGGAAAGTAGGTTACTTTATGATAAGTTGATGGAAAAGGTATCTTTCTCTCTCTTCAGAGAAAATCAGTCTTGTCTTTAAACAGCTTCGGAAGACTTTGTCTTGAGAGCTTCGAAGACTTCATCTTTTACCTTCGGAAGAGTTGAGTCTTTGGCTTCGGAAGACTTTACACTTAGAATATTTTCCAAGTTCAGTGTAAAGCTTCCGCAGCAGTTTTCTTCTGAACTTTGGCTTCGAAGATTTTACACTTAGCATTTTTCTTGAGTGTGTAAAACTTCCGAAGCTAGTTCACCTTTGTTCCAAGTGCATGTTGGAAGACTTGGTTGTTTTGGTATCTTTTGGTTGCATCAGCCTCTTAACTTCAGAGGTTCCTACAAACTCCCCCTAGGCTGATGCTACCAAAACAGAGAGGTTCTTCAGACTGGGATAGTCCACATGAGGATCTTCAGAATTCCTTTCTTCATCAGTAGATCTGGATTCTTCAGACTCATGAAGTACCTTCTCATGTCATAGAGATCATGCAGAGGGAGTTCAAGCATGTCACTTGTGAAGTAGACATGTTGTTCTCCCTGATCTCTAGTGACATACCATCTGTCTGGATCTTCAGCAAAAGTCCAGGACAGAATTTGTCTTCCAACAGAGAGAGGCTCTACTATGATAGGAGTTGGTTGAGAGTCCTCTTCATGCACTTCCTCAGGATGTTCTGACTCATCCTGAGGTTGGGAGGGGATGCCTTTCTTCTTTTCTTCTTTGAAGATGATCTTCTTTTGGCCATCCTCTTTTTCCTCCCTGATGATTTTAACTGAGAGGGTTGGTCTTCAGTACCAGGTTCTTCAGTGGATTCCCTCTCAGTTGGGATCTCCTCTCTCCCAGTTTCAGAAGGAGAGGGAGGAGAACCCTGCTGTGGGTTAGAAGATGAAGTTGGCTGTTGTGCAGCTTCAGGTGCAGGTGGTGTTGTCTCTGTAGGTTCCACCTTTACCTCAACTTCAGGTTGAGCTTGACTTGATGATGAATGAAGGTCCACAAGCTCTCCCTTTTTATCTTCTGCTTGATCACCCTTATGTGCTCATCCATTGTGGATAGAGACATGGGACCAAGCCTCCTTCCGGAGAACCCATACAGCTTCAAGAAGCTCATCATCCTCTGCCTATCTGCAGACTTTTTTGACTTTTCTGGATGATGGCTCTTGATTTGCAGCTTCTTCCCTTTGCCTCTTCTTTGCAGCTTGCCTTTCTTTCTTGGCTTGCTCTTCCAGCTGCTTATTGTATTCAAATAATATATAATCATAAGGCAAGGGAAGGAGTGCAGGTGCCTGATAGAGACCTGTGGCACTCAGGTAGTTGATCATTTTTAATCTTTCTTCTTCATCAACTACCTGAGGTTGTTCAGCAGCCACAGTCTCTGACTCAGGACTTTCTTGAACTGGGAGAGGACAGGAATGTTCTTGTAAAGCCTTTTTCTCCTCATTTCTTCCTTGTGTTTGAGGGTCAAGGCTGCATCCTCTGCTTCCTTCCTCTCCTTTGACAATTCAATGTCAGCCAGTTCATTTAACTCCTCTAAGGGGGAGAGATGAGTTCATCTATGTTGTAGTTCCTGGTCCCCAGATAGTTGAGCCTGGCTGCCCTTAATTCATCTTCTTGAGTGTTTGGTACAGGGGCAGTCAGAATTGCAGCTTGCATGAATCCTGGGGAACCACTTGAACTCTCTCCCCTCAGCTTCCTCTTCCTCTCTCTCTTTTCTTCTTCAATCTCTTCAGGAGTCATCTTCCTTTTGCCTTTGTCAATTGCAGATCTTGATGACTCAGTCTGAGGAGAGCTTTGGCCTTCATTGCTTGATTCAGCAGTCTGGCCAGAGAGAGGTTGTGAAGCACCATCACCAGCTGTGCCTCACTGAGGGTATGGGGTGCTGGAGGAGATCTTGTCTCAAGGTTCACAGTCTCAGCCTCTGGGCCTTCAGTCAAGGCTTTCCCTTTGAAGCTAATCTTGGGGTCTACCTCAACATCCAGTTGACCAAAGGCTTCAACTGCTACTGTCTATATAATGCAGTTCTCCTTTTGAATTCTGCCAGCACCCAGTCTTGAATTTGATTGGCTAATCTGACAGCTTGTCTGTTATTGCTTGGGTTGACAAGTGCCAGATCTACCAAGTTTATACTCTCATAGAAACTCAGGGTGGAGATGTTGAGAATTTCTTGTTGACCCTGAGCTCTAGAGATCACAAGAGCTTTCCTATCATTGTCATACCCCAACCCCAGATTGGGTTCTCAGATGGGGCAGACATTGCTCTTGGTACTCCCTCCTCAAACAGTTGTTGAATGAGCAGTTCCAGATCACTGTCTAGAGGAGGTTGCTGAGCATGGACAACTGCAAGATAGGATGGTGAGTCCTGTATGTCCATACTTGAGGAAGAACTCCCAGGTTCTGTGGCTGTCAGAACTTCCTCCCCTTTTTGGTAGCATCACCCTCATGCATAGGTGAGCTGGGGAAGTGATCCATAACATCCACAGGTTCTTGTGGACCTGGATGAGTTTGTCCTATAGGTCTCTCAGCTAACTGGCCCTTGAGATCGGTGATCTCAAGTTGCTGGTCATGGACCCTCCTTTGCAAGATAGTCACCTGTGATTCAAGGTGAGCTATCTGTGAAACCAGTTGGGTGCAGATGTCTTCGAGTTGGTGCACCATGAGTTTCAGACTCCCCTCATCTTCAGTTGAAGAATCATTGGGGGATGAAGGAGGTGAACCGAGGTCTGCTCCTTCACCACCAGCATGGGGTTCTTGGCTGCTGGATTTCCCCTGCCCAATGATAGTGTCAAGAGGCTGGGTTGCCCTCGTTGAGGTCTTAAGGATGTAATCACTGGCAACAGTGAGAGCCTCTTCCACATGGATCTCCTGGACAATCACAGGAAGATCCACCTCAGTTTGGGGTGTCTGATGTGGGCTAGACATGGGTGAAGCAGGAGTACTCATCTCCCGTTGAGTGTGGGTAGAGAGGGGAGAGTCATGATACTCACTGAAATCCAAATCTTCATCAGAATAGAAGTCAAGGCTGGGAATGGGTTGGTTGCGATCAAGAGGCTGGGGATGGTAGCTTTCCCCTGAAGGTTGATCACTAGAGTGTTGAGACTCAGAGTGATGGCTTAAGGCTGTTTGTGGAGTTGTGAGCTCATCAGGCTGAGCATGAGGAACCTCAGCACTGATTGTTTGAAAAATGGGAGTGGTTTGCTCCTCAGGGAAGTGGGAGCTCGAGTGTCCACTTCCTCCTGTATGGGTTGTGATATGGGGGCCTGCACATGCTCAATAGCAAGTGCAGGGGTTCGTTTGGATTTTCTAGTGTAGGTGAGGGTAATTGTTGGCCTTGATGGTGGTTGAGAAGTAGAGGGTGTTGGTTCATCACTAGATGGTGCAGCTAGGATGTCACCCTGAGCAATGAGCTCAAACATTTTTGGGACAAGGGCTGTTTCTACCCCGGAGAACCCAACAGTTGGCTTTTTCAATATCTTGAAAATGTCGGGTCTCATGTGTGCAAGTTTAAGAACATTACCTGTTCCCCTCAACTGTGGTCCCAATTCACAGTTGAGAATGTGTTGAACATACCGGGGGAACATGTAATATTCTAAGGAATCCAAATTCGCTAGTAAATTTGTAAATACAAACTCCTGAATTTGACCCCTTGAACCATCCCATGGACAATGAAGGAGAGGCCTTCTGGAATCTGGTCCCATCCTCCATGTTTGTTGGATAAGCTGTGAATGACGACATGGAGGAGGTATTTCCATTGGAATGAGACCTTCCCCTTCCTGAAGGTCTTGACTGAGAAGTCACCTTCATATCCCATCTGCTCAAAGGATTGGTTGACAGCAGTTTTGGGAAAGACAGTTCACCTGCTTCATCATCCAGCTGAAGATGGGTGTTGATAATGGCTGGAGTGATGAAAACCGTCCTCCCCTGCACTGTGGCAGACAGTGCCTTCTCCCCGTCCATGGTGACCTCTTGACAGGTCCGCCAGAACTCAAGCAACTGATCCTCATAGAGAGGAGGATCGATTGTAAGGGAGGTGAAGTAGTGAGACAAAGAAAGATACCTACACACGTCTGAGAAGCTTGGATCCTTCTCAGAGTTTAACAGAGCAACTTGATTGTGTTGCCTGTGTAGGTGCATGGTGAAATCAGGGTCGTTACGACGATCAAGATTGGCCATTTGAAGAAGCTTGGTAGTGAAGGAAAGAAGAAGAAGATGAAATTTGGGGGTAATTTTAGGTTAAGGAACAATGAGAGAAGTGAGATGAAATAGAACCGTTTGGAAAGATATACTCTGGATTTGAGACAAAGTTATGACAAAAAGATAAACTTTGAAATCCGCAAGTGGGTCCTACTTCTGAAAAAGGCGCCCAAAAAGTTAGTTTTCTTGGAAGTAGAAAAAGCTTCCGAAGACAATTTTGGTTTCGGAAGCTATGCAATCAAAGCTTCCGAAAGCAATTTTGCTTCGGAAGATATTTCAAAGAGTTTTGAAAATTTTGGCTTCGGAAGAAATAAATGAGTCTTCCGAGACTAAATTGCTTTCGGAAGAAATTTGTTCCTAAAAGCATTCAAGTACTTATACCAAAATTTAAGCTTCGGAAGATACTTCAAGAATTTCTTCCGAAGGTAAATCTCAGATAAGCTGTTTAAACGATTTAGACATAAATTTCTTCCGAAGGCAACTTTTGCTTCTTCCGAAGGTAAATTTTCATCATTCTAAGAGATATCATTCTAAAAGTTGTTTTTCTTCCAAAGAGAACTGGGCTTATGAAGTGATCTAATAGACAACCTAGGACACACAGTTTTAAGAAATAATATTGATTAAGTTATTAAGAAAAATCTACTCAAAGTTAATCATCCCAATAGCTGATACAAGATATTTAAATCTCTGTTCATCAAAAGCTTTTGTGAACAGATCGGCATATTGTTCATTTGTGTTAACTTTGATTAGTTTTATCAATCCCTTTTCAAAATTATCCCTAATCAGATGATACCTGATGTTGATGTGTTTGGTCCTTGAATGCTGCACAGGATTCTCTGTAATAGAGATGGCACTGTTGTTGTCTATGTGGATGGGAGTCTCTTTGAAATTGAACCCATAGTCTAGCATCTGATTCTGAATCCAAAGCACTTGAGCACAGCAGCTGGCAGCAGCAATGTATTCAGCTTCAGCAGTTGATGCAGACACACAGGATTGCTTCTTGCATTGCCAAGAGACTATCCTTCCACCCAGGAACTGACACCCCCCAGATGTGGACTTTGCAGTCATGTTGCAGCCACCATAATCACTATCTGTATAGGCATACAGATTGAAGTCTGAATTCTTTGGATACCAAAGGCCTAGATTTGGAGCACCTTTGAGATATCTAAGGATCCTTTTGACAGTGATTAGGTGTGACATCTTGGGGTTGGCTTGATATCTTGCACATATGCATGTGGCAAACATGATATCAGGCCTGCTAGCAGTAAGATACATAAGTGACCCAATCATAGCCCTGTAGAGATGTTCATCAACACACTCCCCCTCAAGATCAGGACCAAGGGAGTGGTTTCTGGCTATGGGTGTCTTTGCAACCTTACAGTCAGTCATCTTGAATCTTGTAAGTATGTCCTGTACATACTTTGACTGACTGATGAAGATGCCATCTTCAACCTGCTTCACTTGAATTCCTAGAAAGAAATTGAGTTCCCCCATGGCACTCATTTCAAATCTATTCTTCATCAGCATCTCAAAGTCTTTGCAGAGCTTTGGATTAGTTGAACCAAAGATGATGTCATCACATATATCTGAACTAGCAATGTGTCATTTCCTGTTTCTTTGATGAAGAGAGTCCCATCAATAGTACCTCTTTTGTATCCATGTTGACAGAGGTATGTTGATAGTGTCTCATACCACTTTCTTGGAGCTTGATGCAGTCCATAAAGGGCTTTATCAAGCTTGCAGACATAATCAGGATGATCTGGGTCTGCAAAGCCAGGTGGTTGTTTAATATAAACTTCTTCATCAATCACCCCATAGAGAAAAGCACACTTCACATCAAGCTGGTAGACCTTGAAATCCTTGGATGCAGCATAAGCCAGAAATATTCTTACAGCTTCAAGTCTTGCAACTGGAGCAAAGACATCAGTGTAATCAATTCCTTCTTCTTGAGTGTATCCTTGGACAACCAGTCTAGCCTTGTTCTTGATGATGATCCCTCTATCATCTTTCTTGTTCCTGAATACCCATTTGGTTCCTATGACACTCTTCCCTTGAGGAAGAGGACATAAGTTCCAAACCTTCTGTCTTCTGATTTGAAGCAGCTCATCTTGCATAGCTTCAATCCAGCTTCCATCCTTCAAAGCCTCATCAACCTTCTTCGGCTCTATCTGGGATAAGAAACAAGAATGTAGACAAACATGGCTGTCATGAGCTTGTCCTCTTGTTCTTACCCCTGAGTCAACATTTCCAATGATGTTTGTGGTGGGATGTGACTTGTGGATCCGAAGTTGAGGGATCACAGCAAGTTGGTTAGACAGATCTAAATTTGAGAAATTCTGATCTGGCAATGAGGTGTCTCCCACCACATCAGCACACTTATCAAGAGAGACTTGATCCAATGAGTGTGTACATCATTCATGTTGTCTTCAATGGAGTGGTTTTCAGCATCAAGAAATTCTTGATCACTGTCACCACCTCCAGTTCCTCCTCCTGCATTTGAAGTTCCTTCTCCTGAATTCTGAGCCTCTGAGCTGGAATTTGAAGGCAATTCATTTGAATCAACAGTATTTGTCATGCTAGTGCTGATGGGAGCTTCAGTTGCAGGGTTAGTCACCACTGGAGCTGAAGTAGTCTTCTTGTTTGGTCTTCTCAGCTCAAATCTTGGATCAGGATCTTCTGTTGACCTGTTATCTGTAGATCCTGAAACATTCTCACAAGATTTGTTAAAACAGTTGGTAACTAAGTCAAGATCAAACAGCCAATCCGGACCAGAACCTTTTACACAGGGTGTGTGTTCATTGAAAGTCACATTGGCTGACTCCTCAATGATTCTAGTTCTGAGATTGTATACTCTATAAGCCTTAGCTTGAGAAGAGTACCCAACAAAGTGTCCATCATCTGATTTCTCAGCAAACTTGGCTATTTGATCTTTGGTATTCAAGATGGTGCAAGGACATCCAAATGTTCTGAGAAAACCAATGAATGGTCTTCTTTTGTGCCACAGTTCATAAGGAGTCTTACCATGTGTCTTAACTACCAAAACTCTGTTTTGCACATAGCAGGCTGTGTTGACAGCCTCTGCCCAGAAGGTGATGGGCAGCTTAGAGTCAGACAACATGGTTCTTGCAGCTTCAATAAGTGTCCTGTTTCTCCTCTCAGCAACACCATTTTGCTGAGGAGTCCTGGGAGCACTGTATTGTCTTGAAATACCCTTTTCATCACAAAATGTATCAAGGATTTGGTTTTTGAATTCGGTTCCTTGATCACATCTTATGATTTTGACCTTGTGATCAGATTGATTCTCAATTTTCAGAATGAAATTCTTTAAGATTTCAGGAGTTTCATCCTTAGTTCTAAGGAAAAACACCCAAGTAATCTTGTGAAGTCATCTGTGATCACCAAACAGTATGAGGTCCTTCCTAAACTCATTACACTGGTGGGGCCAAACAGATCCATATGTAACAAGTGTAGGGGAGTAGTGATAGAGTTCATTTCCTTTGGCTTGTGAGACACTTTGTGTTGCTTCCCCTTCAGGCATGCAACACAGTGGTCATCACTTGTAAACTCTTTCTTTGGCATTCCAGTTACCAAATCATTCTTAATCAGTTTATTCATGTTCTTAAAGTTTACATGGCACATTCTTTTATGCCAAAGGAAAGACTCATCACTATTTGCTTTAGATAGAAAGCAAGAAATCTCTCCAGAGGGAGATGTTTCCTGCAAGTCCATCTTGTACATGTTCCCTTTCCTGGGGGCTCTGAGCAAAATATGCTCTTGAGGAATGTCAACCCCGGGCTTGAGAACAATGCACTCATGCTCAGTAAAGAGCATGTGATGTTTTTGGTCACAAAATTAGGACACACTCAAAAGATTGTATCCAAGCTCCTTGACAAAGTTTACCTTCTCAATGCTGAGCTTACCATTTGAGACCATGCCCCTACCAGTAATGTAACCTCCTGCATCTCCTCCAAAAGCAACTGGTCCTCCATCAATTCTTTCAAAGTTTTGAAGTAGGGACTCATTGCCTGTCATGTGCCTGGAGCAGCCACTATCAATGATCCACACATTTCTGTTTGCCTTTGGCTGTCCCTGCACAAAAGAGATGATTTAGTTACATTTGGAAACCCAAGCCTCATTGGTCTTGGGCTTATAAAGTTCAGATGAAGGCAATGAAACAGTAAGTGATCCTATGTTCAGGCTTTGAGGATCATTTGCTTGTTGCTGAAGAGGAGCTTTCAGTCTCAAGGTCTTCCTTCATCTTCCACACCACCTTTGGAAGATTGGGCTTGACCTTCACTACTTCGGAAGCTTTTGTAGCTTCGGAAGCTTTGGAGACGGATCCTTCGGAAGATCTTGCTTTCACTGCAGCAAGCTTCAGTGCTTCGGAAGCATTCCTTTCTTCCGAGACCAACTTTTCTTCCGAAGGCAATTTCCTACTTGCCTTCTTCTTCATTTTGGAGCTTCCGAAGGAAACAGATTTTCCTTCCGAAGCTGTTTGTTTCTTCTTTTTCTCAGAAGTTTTCTTCTTGATCATGTGGATAGTACTCTTGGGATTGTATTGACAATCCTTAGCCAGATGTGAAGTACTACCACACATAACACAATCCAATTCTTTCCTTCTGAGAGTCTTCTTTCCCAAAGAAGACTGAGCTTGAACACTTTCCTCTTCTTTCTCCACCTTTTCAGATGATGCAGCAGGCTTCTTAGGGTGAAGCTTGCTCTTTGAAATGGATGGTTCAGGCTGTGTAGCAGTGACACACAGCTGATCAGTCTTCTTGTTGTTGCTGGAGTGAGTTGAAGCTGAAGTAGAACTCTTGGTACTAGAATTCTTGACAGGATCTTCAGCTTTCATCACCTTGAACCCTGCAGAGATAAATACTTGTTTCTGTTTGGGATCAAAGGTGGTCTTGATCTCTTGAGCTTTTTGGATCTTCTCTTTGCTCTTCTGATCAAGTTCTTTCTCTTGGTTTTGCTCAAACCAGCTTCTTTTTCCTCCTTAGGAGCATGGTGACCCTTTTTGGATTGACTCTCTTCACTCATCTCAGAGTCATCCCTCACCTTCTCCTCTTCATCCTCTTCATCACTGGGGTCTATGGATGGCAGCTCATCTTGACCAGTTCCACACCTAGGAGATCTGACTGATAGTAGAGTGTGTGGAGGAGCTATCTCACTAGATCCCAGTCCCTGCTTATTCTGATAACACACTTTTGCATGCAGAGATGAGGATATCATGTTCTTGAAGGTCTCTTCTTCAAGAACACATTTTTCTGCCCTGGCTTTGCTGATCACAAGCTCAGCCTGGCATTCAGTCAACTTGGTAATGAGATCCTTAATTTGAGTCCTGTAGTTTGTTGCTCATGTTTAAGAGTTGAAACTGTTTTCTCTAGATCTTCTATCTTAAGTTTATAGTCATTTTCAGCTCTTTTAAAATCAGCTTTTAAAATATTTAAAGACTCAATATCAGATCTCATTTCCAAGTTGTAGGACCTGTATCTATTTACTTTAGCAATACATTCAGGAGAGCAAAGATGTTCAAGTACCTTGGCTTCATCATGATCAGCCATGAGTGCTTGGTTTGGAGATGCATCTTCAGCTTGAAAGCTCCAGTCAAAGCCTCCTTCTTCAACAGCAACTGCAGCTTGCTGTCTTGGCTTCTCATTCTGGTTCCCTCCTTCAGTGTAGTTTGGCCTGGATGAAGCTTGGCCACCATTTGACTTAGGTGCCTTGCATTCTCTAGCAAAGTGTCCCATCTGGTTACAGTTGTAACACTTGACTTTGCTCTTGTCCAGCCCAAACTTGCCACTGGCAGCATTGCTAGGAAACCTTCTTCCAGTCCTCTTGTAGAACTTCTGGGCTCTGTGAGTGAGAAGAGCCATTTGCTGGACTATCTCCATGTACTCCAGATCATCTGGATGGATACAGTCCAGGTCTTCAAGAGTGAAAAGAAAGTTGCCTGTACTTTCATCAGTGGAGACAAAAGCTTGAGAAGAACTTGTCTCTTGGAAGGGACTTCCTTGGATGTAGCTCTCTCTGGGTGTCTCTGGGAAGGTGATGAAAGGACCCTTTTGTGAGTTTTCAGGGTAGCAGATGAGATGATGCTGTGGTTCTCTGCTATCCCTTTCAACCACATGAAGGGCTGAACTCTGGTGAGTGTTGGAGTTACCAGATGAATTTTGCATGTTCATCTCCATCTGGTATCCACTGAGTATCCCATACAACTCAGTGAGAGTAAGGGTCTTGAGGTTTTCAGTCCTCTTAATGACCACACAGTAGTGTGTCCATTGTCTTGGAAGAGAGGACATGAACTTCCTAACAATATCCCTGTTCTCAATAGTTACCCCAACATCAGCCAGAGTATCCACAATCTCAACATACCTGAAGTATTGTTGAGTCATGGTTCACCTGTCTTGAAGGTGAAATTTTCAAACTGCTGCTTCAGGAGATCCTTCTTGTTCTCCTTGGCTTCATTTGAACCCTCATACATCAGTTTCAGTGCATCCCATAGCTGTTTAGCGGTCTTGCACTTCTTGAAACCTCTGTAGATGGAGTTTGGAAGAGCAGTTTGGAGAGCTGTCATGGCTTTCTGATCAACATCAATTCTTTTCCAGTCTTCATCAGAAAAGTCAGCCCTCTCCTTTGGTATCATGCCACCACCAGCAGCAGCTGAAGAGGTGCATGGTACATGAGGTCCATTGACAACAGACTCCCACATCCTGGAATCTTGAGACTTGATAAAGCCTTCCATTCTTTGACACCAAGTGTCAAAATCCTCAGGAGTGATCAGTGGGGACTTTGTCATGGTTCCAGTTTCCATATCAGCTTTGGAGATAGCTGCCATTTAAAGAGTTAAGTGATGTGTGTAACTAAGAGGATTTGAAGATGGTGAGATCTTACAATCAAGAGCCTTGAATGCTCTGATACCAAATGCAGGACCATTAAAGGGTACTTAAGCTTGCACTTAGTTAACACACTTAGGAGGATCTTAAGATCACTTAACAATTCAAATAGTGAACTGTGAACCTTTACTGAAGATACAAGATAAACACAAGTAAAACAAGAACAAGAGCACAAGATAAAGTTTTCAAGGAAGTTATATATTGATTCTCTAGTTCTATTATAAGTGTTGTACAAGTATATTTTAAATACAAGAACCGGAGACTACTTATACTACATCCTACAATCGTCAATATGCAAAAAGATGGTTGGAAGTGACTAATCTAGACAACAAGATCAACCTAAAGTCAAAAGACAGATTGCCTTTTGACTAGTGACTATGACAAGCCATAGCTCACTGACTTTCCTATTACAAAAAGCCAAGAAGGAACAAAAACAGAAACTTGCAGGCGAAGACCTTATCTACTTTATCATAAAGTATGGAAGTTTCACCAACTAGTGATAGCATGTGAACTACCAGAGCATGCAGCGGAGAGTAGGTTACTTTATGATAAAGTTGATGGAAAAGTATCTTTTCTCTCTCTTCAGAGGAAAATCAGTCTTGTCTTTAAACAGCTTCGGAAGACTTTGTCTTGAGAGCTTCGGAATACTTCATCTTTTACCTTCGGAAGAGTTGAGTCTTTGGCTTCGGAAGACTTTATACTTGGAATATTTTTCAAGTTCAGTGTAAAGCTTCCGCAGCAGTTTCTTCTGAACTTTGGCTTCGGAAGATTTTACACTTAGCATTTTTCTTGAGTGTGTAAAACTTTCGAAGCTAGTTCACCTTTGTTCCAAAGTGCATGTTGGAAGACTTGGTTGTTTTGGTATCTTTTGGTTGCATCAGCCTCTTAACTTCAGAGGTTCCTATAGATTGACACCCGGAATGACTGATGATGAAGCGGCATATGATGAGTACATTCGTAATAGCTCGAGTTCTGTTGGCGAAGAATAAAGTATCCAAATATGCAACGAACGAACGAAGAACGACTAGCCTAAATGCTTAGTTTTAAATTTTACGTCGTTTGAATTGTTTATATGTTTTGAATAGTATCTTTATTTTATATTTTATGTAATCTTTGATTTTTAAGAGTTAAATTATTGATAAATTTAATTTTAAGCCTTTTGTAATGTTTTATGTTTTTAATATTTATAAATAATTTATATAAATGTGTTTTATGATAAAAACAAATAATTATATTTAATTTTTCATGTATAATAAATGAATTACTTTAGATTTACCTTAAATGCATCATATTTACCCTAAATGTATATATAATTAATTACCCTAAATGTATTTATAATTAATTACTTTGGATTAAAAAAAAAAACAAAAAAACACGAACTGGTTTGCCGAACCGGTTTTCAAATCGGCCCGGACCGGTTTCATAGGTTTGAGACTTCTAGCCTACAAACCGGTTGGGAACCGAACCGGTTTGGGTTCAAACCGGTTTAGAAAAAAACCGGTTCAAACCGGACCGGTTTGGCCCTATAAACCATTTGTACACCTCTTAAACAACTCATCTTTGATTTATGCATCCAAAATTGTTATATATAGCGCATTTCTAAATCTGAAAAAGAAAAAAAAAGTTGATCCGGCATGTGGCATCTCGGTGAGCAACCCAGATAGACTTTTAAATGGGTTATATATGATAATAATGAATTTTTTCTTTTAAGTTACAAACAGAAGCTTCCTTAAGCTTTGGAGTTCGGATGATTGAGTAGATTATGTCATTATGCGAGTTTACCTTATAAAAAAGAAAAGATAATGACAAATTTCTAGCAATGAGATACCATATTGTTATTTGAGATAGCTAATCTCAACTACTATCATTATTATTACCACTTTACATTCAGTAAGGTAAAATTTTCGTTAATATTGTGTAATAATAACAAACTTTCAAAGATAGTATTTAAACTTTGATAACAAAACAAACAATTTCAGCATGTCACTTTATTTTAAAGTTTGGATTGAGTTATAGTAAAAAAAAATATTTAATCTAAAAAGTATGAAAAGAATTGTGAACATTACACGTGTACTTCTATTGTTTTAAATATATTTCAAAAACACCGTCTCTTTAGAGCATTCATAGTGAAAAATACCTAAAAAGATGTGAGTGTGTTTTCTATATTACATTGAATGGTTTTGAGTGGTTGTGAGTGAAGAATAGATAAAATGTTATTGTTGATTGGTATATTTGAAAAATTACTGTTCAATCCCTATAATTTTTAATATTTTTGAAAGTGATTGTGAGTGCAGGAGAGAGAAAAAGTAATGATAAGGGTATAAAAAGTATGACTTATTTGAAAAGAATAGAGAAAAAAATAATGATTCTTAGTGTAATTATATGGATAAAAATAAAGAATTCATGTGAATGCTCTTATATTAGAAAACCATCTTCCCCTCCATCCTTCACTCAAACCAACCCTAAATTCAGATCACCACTTGCAATGGATGTTGATTAGGATGGAAAGGGAGTGAGTATTGCAAAGAAGACGAGAACGATCATTAAGTGGTTACCATATGTGTGTGTATAATTAAGTAATTATAATTTTAAAATTTTAAGGGTAATTTGGTAATTTCATACACAACTAACTTAAAAATTTAACACTAGTTAGTAGAAATGACAAAAAAAGCTTGTAAAATTTACAAAGAAGGGACGTCTAGTATGCTTATTAAATGTAAGTTCATAATGTGCAAATTCATCTATTTATAAATTATAATAAATGTGATTAGCGACGATAGTGGGGTGGGTTTGTGACGAGTCTAGGTAATCTAAACCCCATAACCGAGTATAAAAACATGTTTCGTACCCAGGCCAAAATCCGTTGGTTATGTATCAGGCCAAAACCCGTTGGTTAGAGAATCCATTTCACATTTCGGCCAAATCTCTTTTTCGCCATCTCCTTTCGATCATCTTTGGGTAAACTTTTCAAGCTCTTTCAAACTCAAAGGTAGACAGAAATCGTTGGTCTTTGTGGAGCTAGGGTTCCAACCCAAATCTGCAACAACAATGGAGGGATGGGATCCAACCACCAAATCAACACTAACCCAAATCCCTCTTCTAACACTGAAAGCCGGTCCTCGGGACGGTGCGGCTTGGACCCAGCGCCTGAAGGAGGAGTACAAAGCCTTGATCGCATACACTTCCATGAACAAATCCAAAGACAACGATTGGTTTCGCATCTCTGCTGCTAACCCCGAAGGCACACGTTGGACCGGAAAGTGTTGGTATGTGCATAATCTGCTCAAGTATGAGTTCGATCTCCAGTTTGATATTCCGGTTACGTACCCTGCCACTGCGCCGGAGCTTGAGTTGCCCCAACTCGATGGAAAGACTCACAAGGTTAGTTAACAAAGGGAAATTGATTCTTGGGTTTTGATTGTTTTGCAGTGTTTTGATTTGGTGGTGAATGTGTGTGTTGGATGATGTTGTTTTGTTTGTTGTTTGATTGAGAAATCTTGATTTTGATTGATGTGAAGATGCTGTAGTGACTTCAGTTAGGAGAAATGAAGCCCATTGGATAGAGAATATAGGAAATTTTTCTGCTTTTTTAAAGAATTCTGCATTGGATAGGTTAGTTGATCATCTGTTCGTGTGAATCGTAATTAATATCATATTTGATTGATTGAAGTATGGGTCCTAGAATTGGGATAGGTACAAATCAGATTAAACTTGGCTGCGATTTAGTCGTGAACTGTCGGTGCTCAGAGTGCTGGCTTAGATAGTACATATTCAAGTTAAAGAAACAGTAATTGGCTTAAAAGAATGGCACCAATAAAAGAAAGTTTCTGGTTTTGAGTAGCTATACTTATGTTGAATTCGGAAGTCAGAACTAAGATTTTGTCTTTGTCAACTGATCTATAAACTTTGGACATGACATTGAAACGAGGCAGGCCACTTCCTTTTCTTTTTCATTTCTCGAACTTTCTTTGCATTGAATTTCTTCAACTTTCTTTTCTTTAAAGCTTGTAAGTAAATAGTTGTTATGCTAGTCATAGAATTTATGCTTGTGGAAAAACAGATAGAGTCTATGTCTCATTTGCTATTAGTTGATTTTTTATCCTATATATTAGTATAGAATGAGGCTATTGCTTGCTATTTACTAAATTATTGTTTATTTTCTGTTTACAGATGTATAGAGGAGGAAAGATTTGCTTGACAGTGCATTTTAAGCCACTCTGGGCCAAAACTCGTAATAATATTCTTGTTACTTTAACATCTCTTGAAATTTCACATAATAGATTTATCTTGTATTAGTTATATATATATATATATATATATATATATATATATATATATATATATATATATATATACAAAATTCAGATCTAATATAAAGTTAACTTGCATCCTGAAAAAGATGGGTTTCCATAATAACTATTAGTCTGTTCGTTAAAGAAAGTTTAGTTAAAACTTAAAAGCTTATATTATCTATAGTTGGTTCATGGAATCATAGTTAGTGCGTTTTTTGTCTAGTTATTTGGCTGTATTGCAAACCAATTTCGGAAAGTTGAGGTAGTTAAATCCCATTGCATGCTCGCTGTGGCTCTAGCATAAAATATTACTTTATAGCATGGCACGTAGTTAGGTATTGCCCTTTATGGAATTTTAAGGACATAAAAACAGAAACAAAAATACGGATATCAAATGAACTTCTATGTAGTCAAAGATGAGCCTTTGGTGCATGTCAGGTTAGGGCCCTTGAGCACACACTAGGCCATGTTCTTCATCAGGGCATGTGAGGCGAGTGCCTTGGTCCAAGCGCAAGCAAGGCAAGGCTAGCGCTTTGGTCCTGTTAGGCGTCAAAAACAGCCTGAACCTGCTGGAACTAGACAAAACCAGTCTTAACCAAACAAAAAACCGTAATGAAACACCCCTGACCCGGAATAAGGCACGCTGGGCCAGCCTTATGCCTTCTTGTTCTGACTCGCCTCCCCTTTATAGCCATCTCTTTCGTAAATTTTTTAACATAAAGGCATGAAGTAATGTGGCATGAAAGCTACAATGAAAAAAACCCAATTTTTTATTTTTTATTTTAGGCTTTTAACCATAAGGGAAATTATTTTAGGGTTTTTTTTTTTTTTTTTTTTTTTTTTTTTTTTTTTTTTTTTTTTTTGTAGAACAATATCAAATTATTAATTTTCTATTTATATATTTTTTGTTTTCTTATTATGGCTGTTTTCTTTTCTTTGGCAACTTTGTTTGCAACTTGGCGACATACGAGCCCTTTGCAACTAGGCAACAAGCAAGCCCTTTACGCCTAGAGCCTTTGACTACCTAGATTGACCTTTTAATGGTTATAACATAGAAAAGTTACTCTAATATAAGTAAAACAAATGCTAGAATTGGGTAAGGATTCAAATGCCATCTGTGCAGTTACTCTTTTATGTAAACAATCTATAAATGCCCTTCGCTTGGGCCTAAACCCGAAACTATAGAAAAGTTACCTGTAACCCCTTCCCCACAACTAGGGCTGCAAACGAACCGAACAAACACGAACGGGTCCTTGTTCGTGTTCTTTCATTAAGAAAATAACTTGTTCATGAACTGTTCACGAACGTTTACCAAACGGGATTTCTTGTTCCTGTTCGTTCATTAAGGAATGAATTTGTTCATGACTGTTCACAAACAGAAATGAACGCAAACGAAGGCAAGCGAATGCAAACAAATATTCATGAACATTAATAAACACAACGAAATTTCCTAAAACAAACAAATACAAACCATCATATATTGATTTTATAATTAAAATCACAAACATTATGTAATATCCACCAAAGATAAATAAGTACTTAATATAATTATCTCAAACATAACTTTTAAATGAACGAACACAAACGAACGTTAACGAACACATTATCGAACGTTCACGAACATAAATGAATGAACTCAGCCTTTGTTCATGTTCGTTCGTTTAACTAAGCGAACAAAATTTCTTGTTCGTATTCATTCATTTTTTAAACAAATGAACAACTCGCTGAACGTTCGGTTAGTTTATAGCCCTACCCACAACCTTTTTTTCCTTGGCAGTTGCAACTCTAATCAGTAGTTTCCCTTAGAAAGTTCTTGTTATTTTCTCATATTTTTAACTAATAAAGATCTTATTCTATTTCAGCCCTAGGTTTGGTATAGCACATGCTCTTTGTTTGGGCTTGCACCATGGCTTGCAGCAGAAATACCAATTCTCGTGGATTCTGGCATGATCAAGCATAAAGATGATGCGGTGTCTACCAGTGAGTCATAGTATGTTGTTTATTATTGTTAACAGCTGGATAACCTCACAGTTTCTTGTTCTGAATTGACGTTTGGCCAAACAAAAAAGTATTACGGAGTAACTGTTCAATATATGATATTGATGCATAAACTTTGAAAGAAAGTGTTTGAATTTATAGCCTACTATTGAAATAGGTACATATAACTGGAGACGGTTATATTTGATGTAATGATTTTTGTTGTGTAAATGATGATATCTTACCAAGTTATGAGGTGAAATATGATATTATCCGGTTGAGAGAGGTTCTGTTATAAATGTCAAGTACATAGATAGATGATGGCAAAAACTTGATTAGATAACATATGCATGTGAATATTTAACAACTTGTTGCGAACTGGTCAATTCGGGTGAATTTTATTGATTTAAAGTCAAAATGGTAAATTAGTTTGACTTGGTATAAATGAAACGTGTCAAATGGGCGGTCATAATCTCTGTTGTCAATAGCGGCTATAGCACGTTACATAGCGTATAGCAATATTCCTGCTATTTGTGTTTTGCGACCAAGTAGCAACCTGTATGTTTTTTTATTTTTTTTTACTTTTGTATTTTATAAATATAAAATTAACCCTAATAGAGTATTTTAGTTATTTGATAGTGTTTGCTTGTATTTTTACTATTTTATCACTATACATGTTAGTTTATCATTTCTTAAATTTTCTACTACCTTTTCGCTAGACACAAAATAACGGGTGTTATTTACCGCTATTCGCTACGTAGCATATAGGTGGTTTATCACTATTTATCGCTATACGTTATTGACAACTATGTTCAAAATGCTTTTGGATACGTTTTTTCAAAAGAAAAGCAGGTCACAAATTAATAATCTAAATCTAGTCATGGCCAACACATTACTAACTTATATGATTTTAAAAACAATTTGGTGTTTTGTGACCTCTTTTGACTTGTACTTGAAATTTTTTTTAGTCCATTTCTTTGGTGGGTGGGGGTGAATAGGCATGGTCAACCTTAAAATACTTTGAAGGTACAGAGGCATGATCATAAAGTAGGTTAGTTGTTTTTGAAAAAGAGTGGATTACAGTTTATCCATCTTTTTGGGTTAACTTAATACCAATTTGATCTCTCGGTTACAAATTTTACCGGTTCAGCCTCTTCAGGCATTGTTTGCTTTTAAAGATTTTTTGTTTCTCTCATTTCTAGTTTCTTGACAAACAGTGAGTAGTAAAAGTTCTAGCTGTCAAAGAAAACCTTAATATGTCTACACTTATCATATTAAAATGCATTATGTATTCTGATTAATCCCTCCTTAGGCGTTGGATAACCTAATGCATTAAAAATAACTTCATCTAACTCTGAGGTAATGCAAGTTGAGGTGGTAACATTACTATAAATGAATCACTCTGTTACATTTATATAGGTTCGACATCAAACATAGTTACACAAGTTATTTTCCGTTACAACTACCACCACCTGCACAACTAGAACGACATCCTCCACAACTTGCACGACACCCGCCACCACCACCACATCCACCGCCACAACCACCACCACCACTACCACTGCACGCCCCACCGGTTGTCCATACACTTCCAATGATACCCGTTATGGATTGTCCGTTACCCTTGTGTTCAGAGCTTGTAACAACATATTGCATTGGACTCGGTTGAGTCGTTGATATAACAACACTCAAAGCAACAGGCGGAGACATATCTACATTAGAGAAGAGGTGACCATATAAATTTCCTATTAAGAACCCATTATTGCTTTAATAAGTTTCTAAATAAAAAAAAATTGTTAAACACAATCACTTGTTTTGAGCTTCTAAAGCCATACCCGATTCAAAATTTAACCAAGTTGGAGTGGCCAGTTTCGAGTCCAATTCTGATAACGATATCATGCGCGTTCCGTTTGATTTCGAAGAACCAACGAGAAGATCGAAGAGCAAAACACCCTTTGGTTCACATGTGAACAGAACAGCTTGTGTTTCTTCGGTCTCGGTGCAAATGCATAAATGATGCTTATCTTTAAATAGGATATCATGTTGCTCCTTACCAATTGAAAGAACAAGGTTGTCTTCGTGTTTGCTTGATAAGCTCCTTATCTCTATGACCTCCACCATAATCTAAAAAGGAAGATTATAGAGCAAATGTAGCAACAAAATTTGTCGAATTTTTGTTGTTTGTTACTACTATTAATATTGTTATAAAATTATTTTTAAAACAATAATTTAGTTGTTATGAAAATCTTATAGTAAAAGAGTGTAACCACTAGGACCCTTCAAAACTTTTGTGCCTTGTAGCTCGCTCGAAATCGGCCAGATTTGTTGACGAGCCGAGCTCGAGTCAAAGTTAGCTCGGCTCGTAGCTCGCTCGTTGACCAGCTCGTTTGCTCACTGGTGAGTTTGTTTGTTGGCTCGTTTAAATTAAAGGCTAAATTATAATTTTTTAAAATTATAAATCAAATTTATGTCATATTATTTAAATAGATCATAAACATATGGTATATAAGCGACCCGAGCCGGAGCTCACATTTTGGGCTTGTTAAGATAAATCAGCCGGCTTAGCTTGGTTCGATTTTGAAACGAGCCGAGCCCGAGCCCACCTGGTTTGGTTTGACTCGGCTAGTTTATAGCTCTAAGTGATGATGACTCAAACTATTAGAGCATCAAAAGATAAGATTAAGCTGTTATTTATGTATATTTATTTATAACCAAACGGTCATGTAACATGTCATACATGTAGATTTTGAATATCTTACCTCCACAAACATGACCTCAAATGATTGAGTTGGATTAATGCAATGGTTTTGATCTTGGACAGGAGGCATGTGCATGGCTCCGGCCTTACAATAACTCGACGAAAACATTTCTTTCCATTGCTTCGTAGTCCGACTGAACCCTACGTCCAATTTTTGACCCTTGGTTCGATTGGAATCTGTGTCGTCATGGTCAAGTACATTTCCTAGTAAACGCATCGTATCTTTATAATAAGAAAGCGGATGCAGTTGATGAGTGTGCCATATTAGGTCGATGTCGTAAGTTGGAACACAAAAGTTGTCTGATTTTCTCTCCTTGTTTCTCCTAATCATATGTAGAAATCCCTTATATCTCTCAATCGCCGCCTCGAGATAGATATCCTCTTTCATAAACGTTCTTGATACCTATCATAGGTCATTTTAGGGCAAAACAAACACGCAGTTAGCTATATTGAGAGTTGATTAGGACTACCGTTATTTTACACAAGTGATTAAATTAAGTAGCTACTCAGGTTTATGTTGAAACACATCATGTATTATGTAGTAATGTACTAATATTAAAATATTTTAACGTCTTATAACAATATCATCGATTATTTTATGTGCAATGCTTATTAATATAAGTGTAATGCTTAATTTCTGCATAAGGTCTCACATTAAGTCGAAAATGAATATATATATATATATATATATATTTTTAATATTGAAACATGACAAGCTAGAGAACATGATGAATATGTATAAAAAATATAATTGATATTAAGCTTGAGAAATAAAATGAAAAATAACAATTTATACACAAATTTTACTGTTATTTAAAATACTTGGAGTTAAAATTCATTTATATGTGCAAACATAACTATTTATATAGAAAAAGACTTCAACATTATCTTGATGGCAAATGTTTCAATGAACCCCATCACTTTAATCTTTAACACAAGCAGACGGCTATGAAGTGTAGCTTAAGTGTCTCACCTGGTAATAGAATGAACTTTGTCTCTTGACCGCGAAAGCTAGATCATATTTGGTGCTTGATGAGCCCGATGATCTGTATTCAATATCGTTGTCAAAGCAGTCATCGAAGTCAAGTTCATAGGGTTCTTGTGGATACGTAGTGTTCCATAACGCTTCGGTTTCTTTGGTGCAAGACCCTTCAACCGATGATATAACCGTACCACAAGGATCCAAGATTATGCCAAACAGTTGTTCACAATCAGCCATGTAACGAACCTTGACAACCCAAGAGACCGAGTTAGGAATTGAAAATAAATATGTATTCAGTATGTTCAAGATATGTATGGTGTGTAAATCTTTTTCTTACGTATATTACTAAATTTGATACCCATATGTTTACACGAATTAAAATAAAAAAATTTAATTGAACGTTTTAACCCCACCCCTTGAAATACTTGGCGATGCATGATGGCTTTATATACGTTTTAGATACATAATCATTCTTAACATAACCTTCTTCTATAAATATAAATACGAATTTTAATATAAATATGATGCTAGTCTAATAAGTTCTAACACATAACTCATACTTTGCCGTGTTCGAGTACATATGCCTATGGTTTTTTTGGTTTTAAAAGCTTACCGGATTAAGCCTGTGACAATGCCAAATCCATTCACAGTCAAGTGGCACCACTAATTGGCGTTCCCTAACCTTAGACCGGCTATAGTTTGCTAGTAAAGGAAGCCAACAATGTTTGTACCTGAAACCAAACAACTAAACAATCATTCAGCGATATTGACTTATTTACATGAAAACGAGTTTATTCAAGTCGTAGTTTATTAATAGCATATCAAGTAAGTTGCAAAAATAGAGTAGAAAAAAGTCATAAGTAATGTATCATGGATCCAAGGGTTGAAACTCTTATAAATTAAGTGTTTTAAATAAACTAGATATTGAGACCGGGCGTTGCCGCGGGTCTCTTTTGGGTTTGAGGTGTTCTTTTTGAGACTGTGATTTTCATGTTGACGCATGTAAAAACTACTGTTAAATAGTGAAAGAGTTAACGTTTCAGATGAACCGTTTAAATGTTTAACTATCAATAAATATAAACACACTTAAACACAAAGAAGACCTTTTAAAAGCAGCGAAAAGTTCGTATAAAAAAAGAATACCCTTTTAAAAAAAAAAATACAGATCTCATCAATTATATACAAATTTTAAACAATAACTTAATTTCAATATTATATCTAGTACTTAATTAACTAACTGTTTAATGATATTTTCATTCCCATTTTATCATTCTTTTACTAACATTAGCTGAACTCCAACAAATATTAAAATACATTCAAATTTTATTGAAGTCCATTGACAAACCCACACACACATTCCATTGACAAAACCCACAAACACTCTTTCTCTCTTAATATCCAGCCGCCACCACCACCCATCTCCAACCGGCGTAACCATTGTCACCCACCACCACCGCAACCCACGTAGAGCCGCCGCAGATCCACCATTGCAAACCTAACCAATGTAGAGTCACCGCAGATCCATCAAAGAACCCATTTTTCATCTCTCTCTCTCTCTCTCTCTCCCCCTCTCTGCACATTGCACTACCATCACTACAACAACCACCACAACACCACCACTATCGCAACCACCACAACACCACCACTACCGCAACCACCGCAACACCACCACTACCGCAGCCATCGCACCGCCACAATTTACCTGTTCATTCTAACCCTAGTGGATCGAGAGGTGGAATCATGATTCCAAGTGACACCAACATATCTGAGTTAAACAAAGAAGGTGACACAAAGGGTGAGGGTCGCTGCCATAGCTCCGGTAGCGGCGGGTTTAGGTATTCGGCCATCTACCAAGACATAGTTATAATTTCAATTGTTGCATCACCGATCGGTACTTCCAGCTTTATCACTTGTACTTTCTTGGTGGACCACGACATCAACTTGTGCTTTTGGAAATTATACAGCTTTGCTGTTGGTACGATGACACTGTAGTCACAGCGCTTAATACATATTATACTATTTACAACCACTCTAGAAAATGGTCATATATCTAACTTTTTTGTCCAAAATAGGAATAATAAACATATCTTTTATAAATAATAAAGTTATTATAATATGCAAATATTGTGGATAAAAAAATAATAAAAACTAAAATAATATTTTATATATTTCGGTCCGAAATTAAAATTAACGCTATGTGACAGTTTTGCGACATAATTTTTTTTTATTGTTAGCTTTTATTATTAGGTTTATTATTTTTTATTTTGTAATTTCTTATTATACAGAGTTAATATATTTTTTGTAAGAATAATATAGTTATAAAAATAAATAAATACTAATAATTAAGTAGATAAAAAAATAAAAGGGAAAAAATTTATATATCTTTTTGTAAATTTCTTTACAGTATTTCAAATAATTTTCTAAAACTGGAATATTCTTAAAAATGTTTGGTCAAATTTTCCAACGCTTTACAAATGCATTTTCCCTTGTCATTATTTGTCACAAAATAGGGTTTACTAGTACTATAACTCCACGTTACGGTGTGAGGCGTAAAATCATGTTTAATAACGTCAATGTCACACCATTGGCAATGACCATTAAGACCGAAAAAAGCTTGCTTAAAAAGAAATAACAAAGAAATATATAAAATCAAACCAAACTGAGTTGATCTAGGACCGTACGTTGTGACAGGGCCATTAAACCGGGGGGGGGGGGGGGGGTAATAGGCGTAATAACGTTGAACCATATGCATATGTTACGACGTGTTAACTTTTAAAATTTAAACAAAAATGTAAACGAAAAATTATTAAAAGATAATAAATATAGGAGACTAAAGTTGAAACTAAAAATATATAGAGGTTAAATTGTAAAAGATGTAAAATTATAGGTTTAAAAATAAAAATTTAAAAGAAAAAAAGACAAAAATTATGTACAACTTATAATGCTCATAATACAAACATTAATGCAACCTTAACTTGATAATTAGTAATATTTAAAATAAGATAGAAACTCGTATGTTACGCGAGTTAAATAAAAATTAATAAATTATATAGGTAATAATTAAGATATATAAACTCGTCTACCACTTCAGATTCCTTTCTCCTATGTCGGATTCTTTTTTCTTATACCTCTTAATTTTTTAATTACTCAAAAACTTAAAATTATGAAAATTTGATTTTAAAATATATAAAATAAAAATTATCTAAATTTAATAAAAATAAAATTGGTTATATTAGTAAAAAGAAAAGTTATATAGGTTTTAATGTGATTTTCTCTATTTAATAAAAGAGATGAGGGAAAGGAAATCTTTTGAGGTCCTAGAAACGTGTCATGTGTCACTTAAGAATTTCTTTATTATATCGTGTGTGTGTGTATATATATATATAGGGAAGGGATCCCTTGAAAACCATATTATAAATAAAAACCATAAAACCAGGGGTTATGTATATGTAAGTACGTGTTACAAAGTATACAACTAAGAGTTACGTACATGAATGAGTTGTGTATATGCAAGTACATGTTACCAACTGTACAAGTAAGAGTTACGTACATGTAGCTCATACAAGTTACGTATATGCAAGTCGTTTCGTAATCATGGATCTTTCTTGGAGTTTATATGAAAAAATATATAATGACCTTGAAAAATAATGTGATTGGGTAGTGTTGGTTTTCACGGTTTATAATTATAAATATGGTTTTCATTGATCCCTCCCTCTATATATATATATATATATATATATATATATATATATATATATATATATATATATATATATATATAATATTTTTTAAAGAAAATTTTCAGATAAGAATCTCTAACAATTTTTTCTTTCAGGAAACATTGTAGGGTAAAAACCGCTTTTATAGTGGTGAACATGAAAATCAATAGTTTAATAAAGTTTTTCTATAATATCACTTATTTATTAATTTATACTTTGTAGAAAAATATCGAGTCGTCTTAATCAATCTATCCCGTTTTGAGCCGTACATCTGATTTACTTATTTAGTCATTCTAATTAATCACCCAATTGCTTCTCTAGATCACTTGTCTTGTATACATCCCTAGCTACATGTACCTTAAAATTGCTCGTTCTAGCGCGTGTCCATTGTATAACTTGCCATTCTCATCAACGGCTCTGAGAAACTTTAAATGTTTCTTCGTTGCAGTAACAAGATCTGTGGTTATGACAATCTTTTGAGCTTCGGTCCACTCTAGATCTTCTCGTTTCTCCATCACACCAGGTTCGTATAAGTAAGCTAAAAAACACGATTAATAGAAAGGCAAAGCATAGCCTTTTATTATGCAGGAAACGTGGCATTCGTTTTGCGTTGTATCATTTGGAAATGTAGCATTCGTTTTGCGTTGTATCATTTCTTATGTGTTTTACCATTAATAAGCACATCTCAAGATAACATGTAATCGTCACGAATGTGGGGTTTGGTTGTTTATTTCATCAATTTGTGGTCTGATACTCATATCTACTTTTTGACTAGTTTTAAAAACACTTTGAAATGAATTTAATAATGAAGAATGTACAAGTATAACAAGTTGTGAAAACTTAATCTTTCTTCAACAATATTATATTGTCTATATATTTTGTAAACTTCTTTCACTTAAAACTTCGTGATTTCATTCTTGTAAAGAAAATTGGTGGTTCAACATATTGGTCTACACGAGAAGATGCTACATGAAGCCAAAACGAGCACAAATATAACCTAAAATCGAGTGATGTTCATCTTTCATTTTCAAATCTTGACATTTGAAATATATGTGTGAAAATTTAAAGTGGATCCATGTGTGACATTTGCAAATTAAATGTCTCTTTTGCAACTGGATGGTGATTCATTAAAAGGAAAATGCTTAATATAATTTTAATTTTTATCATTTTAATATTACATAATAATATAAGAATAAGCGTGCAACCAAATTAAATTATGCTTAAGTAATGTTGACATATGTTAAGTAATAGTTTTATCAACTTAGAGATTATGGGGAATTACTTTTCAATATATTTTAGAGTTAGTTGGATTGATGGACATCATGTTTTGTTAAAATTACAAAATTTGGTCCTAAGATCTAGGAATTGTATATATGGGCTTAATAGTTTGTGAAGTTGTTACACGCATGGTCCCTACCTCGGATCGGCGTTAGATTTCAGCATTGTCTAATCAAGCTCACGGGTCAAAATAATCGCTCTTTTTTTCTCTAATTACCTAGGTCAATGTCAATTGAATATTAATCGCTATTATGGTCATGTGGTTTTGGCATGAACTTCTTTAGTCGTATTTTCCTGTGCGAGTGATATGGGAATAAGTTGAACAAACGTGATAGAAAATCATATCAATTGACAACTGATAATTAGGGAGTACATATGAAATGACCAATATACCCTCTGTGTATGCCACATCAGGTTTAGTGCTGAAATCTAACATTCATCCAAAGGGACCATACTTGTAACAAGTTCATAAAATGATTAGAACCATACATGTAATTTCTAGAATTTAGGGATCAAAGTTGTATTTTGGCTAACTATATGGACCCGCCAGGGTGTTTCCCTAGGACCCCAAGAAAGAAGTGATGTCTAGGGCTGCAAACGAACCGAACGAACACGAACAAGGCCTTGTTCGTGTTCGTTCATTAAGAAATAAACATGTTCATGAACTGTTCACGAACACTTACAGAACGAGTTTTCTTGTTCGTGTTCGTTCATTAAGGAAATGAACATGTTCATGAACTGTTCACGAACATTTACCGAACGTAATCGAACACAACAAATCAAACGAAAACAAACAGATGTTCATGAACATGACGAACACAAAGAAATCCATGAACACAAACGAATACAATGATCACATATTTATTTAGAAATAAAATCAGCATATTCATCACAAAATTTACAAAAAATAAAAAATATGTAACATAATATCCAAACACTTGACATACTTGTCATAAAAATAACTAACACAAAAATTAACATGATCGAACATATTAACGAACATAAACAAACACATTATCGAACGTTCACGAACGGACATTAACGAACATAAACGAACACATTATCGAACGTTCACGAACATAAACGAACGACACGGCTTGTGTTCGTGTTCGTTCGTTTAATACTAAACGAACGAAATTTTCTTGTTCGTGTTCGTTCATCTACTAAACAAACGAACATAAACGAACTTCCCGCCGAGCAGTTCACGAACTGTTCGTTGAATGTTCAGTTCGTTTGCAGCCCTAGTGATGTCCCTTTGTAATCCACCTTTGGTTTAAGGGGTTTTGTCACTTGGAATTGAGATTCCTAGGTGTTTGAAATCATAATATTCTAAAAAAATATGCACTACACACTTTCAAATTATTTGATGTTACATTAGGTTTCTAAGTGAATCTTATTACCTAAAATATACTAATGACATTAAAATCACCATAGTAGGCCAAGAAAATCAGAAGTGGTATGCAAAGTGACTTTACATGGAATTTAGACTTCAATACAAAATGTGGGGGACAATTACCATTCAAGAATGCTTCGATTAATGTTCGGACACTTGGTTTTGCCATGAAAGCATTTCTATTAGCCATGACTTCTTATTTAAATTCAAACCCTAATCCATTATATAATGAAGTAGTTGTGTATTTTAGCCGATAAAGAGAGTTACGGTGCATTGACCTATCTCTAAAAATGAATTCTAGTCATAAATAGAAAGAATGGGAATCAACTTCAATAAAAGATAAAATTAACTAAATATATTAGCAACGATTTGATGAAAGTGTCAAGACTTGTGAAATTGTTTCACAACTAAATCCACCAAGAACACCACACATAATGGTGTGTATGTATTGAGAAAACAAACTTTTTAGATAGCTTCGAACAATATAAGTTATACTACTTGTCTCATGCTATTTAGAGTTTTGCCTTAGAAGCCCTTGCTCACATAAATAATATGGCGCAACTAAAAAGATAACAAAGATGTCATATGAATTAAGACTTGGAAAAGTTTCATAGTTGGCTTAATTAAGGATATGGAGTTCTGAAGCGTGCTACTTAAACTTCTAACAGGCTTGAACCTTGATCTAAAAATGTATTTTAGGGAATACCTTAAGAAAAACATTGAATATAACGTCTAAAATAAGGACGAGAAGACAGTGTCTTTGACATAATAGTTTCATTGAAAGGAAGTTTCTAATGATTAAGGCAAGTGGGAGCCCCGTAGAAGTCAAAGAAATCTAGAGCGACAAAATATTACACCTTAGACTTTAATCACTTATAAACAAGAAGTTGTTGAATTTGAACCTTGTTTGGGTACCGGATGAAACACAAAGTGTTTGAGGGTATTGTATAATTCATAAAAAACCGAGCGATACAAATTTCTCATGCCTGGTTTTTACGTTATTTACTATATCATTGTGAACTCACTAACTACAAGACTACTATTTTGATATTGAAACTAAAAAAATAGCTTGAAACCATGGTATAGAGATGCAATCCATGCATGATACCCAAGCTATGCATGATACCCAAGCTTTGGACTAGGTTGATCTTCCTTAAAGCCAAAAAAAGGGTGTTGTAAATTATGGATTTCAGAATAGAAGTTTATGTATGGAAATATACATACATTTGAAGTGTTACTCGGGTAAATGTTTTCCACCTAGATTTAAGAAATTGATTATCAAGAACCTTCTCTCTATTGTCATGTGTATCATAATGATTCATTGCCATCACCACTTATTACGACCATGAAATGTGGAAAATGGATGTCAAAACAACTTCTTTAATGGAAACGTTGTTTTATTAGGCTATATTAGGTCATACAAGTCATTTGATGTTACATACATATATTTTGATGATTCTATATACTAATGAGTCTTAGTGGGCTTTTATATGTTGTTGGGTTTTTGCATGTTAGTTTGAAGGGAATTGTAATGGAAGCAATTTAATATGTTTAAACTTTTCAAAAAAACACACCAAGATCTATATGTAAAAGTAAAACTAGATACCACATCCACAAGGTGTTTATATGTTTTATAACATCTAAAGAGAGTGGTAGTGTAACACCCTAATTTTTTATAAAAATGAAGTTAAAGTTTAAGTTTGAGCTTAATGTGTAATTGTGTTAAAGTTATAAGTGTAAAGAGGGTTCTCATTTGTTGAAACCCTGAAACTTCTCTATTAAAGTGACATGGTCACGCCCTCCTCTT
>JACCIY010000360.1:0-34365 GCA_025506505.1 Flaveria sonorensis
TTATTGAACTCGGATACACATATATACCTTATTGAACCATTAGTTTCATTATTCTAGCATGCATATATTTGTTCTATATTTTTTTGTTTGAATATACCTCTTATGTTTTGTATTCATGCACACGACAATTGACTCACTCATTGAACACTTATTTTGGTTATTCTGAACAAACGTCATCCACGTGACATTTGAGTCGGTCATTTTTGTTTCAAGTATGAGAGATTTTGTGAATTTTTTATTAAATTGATAATAAAATCAATTTTCTTTATGTAATCTCTTCTTTTTTTAACTCGAGAGGTTTATACTTAAATAATTGAATAAGGCGAGCATTATTGGAAAAACATATCTGTACTCACTAGCAATTTCAAAACACACAAAGTAATTTTCGAGTACTTATTTTCTCCCTACATATTGCTCGTCTTCTGTATACTCTATTTAGAAACAAACGAGTTTTTTTTTGAGACACAACAAATGTTTTATGGGATCCATGTTGATTACGAATCGCCACAAACACCAGATCCTTCTTGTATTATACAACTTTTTAAAAATAAAAGTATTTGTAATTTACCTGCTTTTTTTTTATTCTTATTGTAATGATAAAATATGTATATTTTATTTCAATTATATGTGAACGGTTCGTACACTAGTCTTTAATGTACAATTGTTGTATTTATGAGTCTTATAAAAGTCAAAATATTGTTGCATTTCTTTCAAAATATTATTGCATTTCTTTTCTAATCAAATGTCAACATTGCAATGGTAGCTAGCCTAATTTTGTCCTCAAATTAAGATGGGACTCCATAATTAATACGATGTGCAACCTTAACCTTACACGTATGGATGATCAAGATCAACAAGCTGGTGTAACGTTAATTAATGTTAATCCAACTTCCAACTAACATATTCCATCACACACATATGAACATCTATAAATTGTAACCCTCGACAATGTCTTCTAGCACACCTACAACCTACCAAACATACATAAGAATTAATTAAGCTAATATAATATACACTTCAAAAATGGCAAAGATGGTTTTAGTGCAATGGTGGCTTGCATGGTGTTGTTGCACCCATGCTGAGGCTCTTACCTGTGGTCAGGTAGCCAGCAGCTTAGCGCCATGCATCGGCTACCTAACCAAAGGTGGAGCTGTGCACCTGCATTTTCAATGGCGTGAAAGGACTCAATAACGCTGCAAAAACATCTGCTTAAGAGGTTGCGTGTGGCTGTTTAAAGAGTGCTTCATCTTCGATCTCTGGCATCAATCTCAGCAATGCCGCCAGCCTTCCCGCAAGTGTGGTGTTAGCATCCCTTACAAGATCAGCCCAAGCACTGATTGCTCCAAGTATGTTGATCATCAAAATGTTAAATTGAGAATGTAGCATGTTTATTGATGTGTATATGATGATTTTTTGCAGGGTGAACTGAGGCATTGGATATGCACGAAAAAAACGATGAAATTTATAGAGACATTAGATATAAATAATAATAAATCTAAAGAACTCTATTCGTTCGAAGAAGATTTATATATATGACGTACTATGTGTGTCTTTGATTTGTGATGTTTTTGGCTTCAATAGTGTTCTGTTATCTATATACCTATGTTGCAACTTTGATTTACGTTGTCTCTTTTTAATTTTGTCATAGCTTCAATTAAGTGAAAACTAGCTATAAGTGCACATGATCGTGAGCATAGTGAGAAAGGTCTAAACACTGCTAAATAAAATACAAAATGCAGATCGGAATTTAACAGGAAAAAGGGTCACGATATAATTAGCGATGGGATTCAAACAATCATAAAATTAGTGACTGAAACAAATTTGTTCTTAAACTTAGTGTCTAGAAACAAATTGCCGCTAAAAGGTCGCTAATTAGATGATAAATAATTTGGTTGTATTTAGAAACTAAAACATAGGGGTGATATGTACACCTAAAATCATAAATTAACACCCCAATTTTTATATACGGATCGTATAAGCCCCATAAGCTCGTATAAGGGGCGTATAGCCCTATATGGAGTGTATAACTTTCTGATTACAGCCACCCTAAATTTTCTTCGCTTTCAGTGTCTTCAACCCTATATGCTACGTATGGTGCATACGACTATAAGAAGTGTCGATTTATAATATGAGATGTATGTATATTATGTTACAACTTACACGGTCGATCAGTCGTGAAAGAGCAGCTGTAACCATGTTTTGATAGCAGTCGACATGATCATTGACCAGAGAGAAAAAAAAAAGGTAATAAATTGATAAAAATGAACAACACACAAAATATATATAAATTAAAAACATCCTTCATAAGTAAAAACCAAACCTAAATTATAACCAAATATGCTCATGCATGTGATATGTATAACATTTTCAATTTATTAAATGACGTGAAAGCAAGAGTCTTCATCACACCTCATGTAAAATGGTGAGGTGTATACCAATTAGTGCTTTTATAGAATGATTTGAATTCAGACTACTCTTTTTAGTGACTTGTGGTCAATGGCTCTCCTCATTACATTTTGTCATCATAAAGTCGACACACCAATATTCAAACATCATTAATTACCTTGTTTGTTATTTTATAAGACTATAGGTGTTCACAAATATTGTTATCATGTATTTGTATACAATCTATTGTTTTACGATCGGAAGATATGCATTTCATTTCAACATGAGAATTATGATACGTTAATAAGCTTACACGCGATAGTAGATTCACGTATACACAATATAAAAACATGCATGATTCATCCTTAGGAGCGAAAGTAGATAAATGACTAAGAGTTCAGGTGTCATATGTCATTATAACTGTCCTTTTACGGTTAGAAAAACAACTATTCTATCATTTAAATACGTTAGTGAACTATTTTATGTTGAGTTCGCTCCCCTAATAGCATAAAGGCGTTGAGTCGCTCCCTCTATAAGCGAATTTGTTGAGTTCGCTACTCTAAGTAACGAAGCGCCTAGATACCAAAATACTTTTGGAAACATCTACAAACATGTATCTTTCAAAAATCATCTAGAACCTATATATCATGCGGAGAGAGCATTGCTGATCACCGATGACAATTAAAACATAGTCATCTATTGCACTTCATCTTCACGAGGACAACATTCCATTCCACCCACCAAATATGTTGTTGGTGTTTTCTCACCTAATTATGCTACTTAAAATAATGCAACATCTACATTGTTTGTTTGTTTCTCACCTAATTATACATTGTATGTCTAGAAGTTGTCATCAAGTAAAATTTACCAACTCTTAGTCTCTTAAATAATGCAACATCTACATTGTTTGTTTGTAATACAAGTTTTCCTGATATAGAGAGATGTCGGGATAACATAAAAAATCATCTATTTAATAGTGGTATTTTAATAATTTGATAGTTAAAACTGTTTGGTAAAACACCTGGTAAAATGCTTAAGTAGGGTCTTCTCTCTAACGATTTTTTTCCTTCATCAAAACTTACACTTAAGTCATCTATACTACCAGTGTTGCATTATATATATATATATATATATATATATATATATATATATATATATAGATATATATAGATATATATCTATATATATATATATATATAAATATATTGAAATTATTAAAACATGTTGAAATGAAATGCATGTGTGTATGGAAAGGCAGTATTTTGTGCCTTAAAAACATGTTCAACGTAAAATCTTGTATTTTGCGCATGGAAAGGCAGTTAATATGCATGTGTGTACACCAACAAAGCTGCTTTATGATAAGTACAAAAAAAATAAAAAAAACAATGTATGTAATGTTAGTTATTCTCACAACGATAGACAATGTACCCCAAATTAACCAATTTATTCTCGAACCATTACTTAAACTTGAACCAAAATATGCATATCGATGTGTAGTTATTATAGTTTACTGATTAAGTACATGATTTTCAATAGAAGGAATTTTCTAACTTGATATAAGTTTAAAGTGTATATCTTCTTGAGTTACATTGTGAAGACATAAAGGGCTATATCACGTGTGAAAGGACTTTTCAATTCATGCTCTATTATTGTACTTCCGTATGCTAACTTATGAACACTTGTTAACATGTTTAATTCCTAGTGGTGGTTCCTCTCTTCCACAACCTTTTTTACACGTATTTTATTGTCTATAAAGGAATAATAATAATAAGGCTCGCATAACATTAAAATAGATTTTTCATGTTTTGCTGTTAAGACAAATAGAATAATTAAATTATCACCTCTCTAGGCTTTTTATTTTGAAAAATTAGATTATTATTATATTAATTATTAATCACTAATATTTCAATTAAATTGACACCAACATTCTCAACTTTTAATTATGTTACCAATACATTCCTAGTTTAACAAATTGTTAATTTCGTCTATATCTGATGATTGATGTGGCAGTTACATTTAATGATTTATTGGACTTTTTAAAGTTAGTTTATTAAATATCAATTTTTGAAGACATTCAATCATGTGACGTATGTTTATCTCTAATGTATTCAATCAATCGTGTCTTTCTAATCACTCTCATCTCTTTCATATTCCAATCAATTCAAAATAGAAGTTTCTAATCAATTTTGTTTGTTCGTATCATTTGTTCAGGTCTGTAATTGCCTAAAATTTTTTTGCGGTCCAATCAACATACTTTTAATATGCTTTTTTGTTTAAAAGGTATTGTTCGTTAAGTTTTAGCGACATGTCTCATTAAAATAAACGAAGTTAACAATATGTTAAATGTGATTGTTATTAATAATAAAAATAAAGGTAGGATTGTTATTGATTAAATTGTTGGTTAGATTAATAGTGGCCAATATTTATACTTAATAGTTAATTAGACTTATTAAGTCATAAATTTCTTAACTTTTCATATTATTATTCTTTCCAGATGTTGTGGTATAGTAATAATAGATAAATTTCTTTGTTTAATAAAAAATAAGTTTTTAGCGATTCTATTAAGTTAAAGCAAGCTTTATATTATTACTTATATAAGACCTTAATACGCAATATTTTTTTTCACTCTCAAATTCAAAAAGAATAAGGATAATTAGTTTAAGTTTTCCTTTATATATAACTACACAAATGTAGGTGTTTTAGTTATAGAAAAAGGTACAAACGAATTAGTTTTTTCAATTTTATATACATAATCGATCTGTGTATGTTATGTACAAATATATGACATTTAGAAAAGATATAAAGCGCAGATAAAAGATATGTTTTTTTTTCCTCATTGGTAATTTAGTGTTTTAATGATGAAACTCAACTCTTATTTACATATATATTAATCCATAAATAAATAAATGATAAATAAAAACTTCTTTTGAATAAAAACTCGAACAATGCAGAATTAAAAGATGGTATCTTTTGCATTACTTTACCTATGAATCCTTATATAGGGCTGCAAACGAACTGAACGTTCAACGAACAGTTCGTGAACCGTTCGGCGGGAAGTTCGTTTATGTTTGTTCATATAGTAAATGAACGAACACGAACAAGAAAATTCTGTTCGTTTAGTTAAACGAAGGAACATGAACACGAGCCGTGTTCGTCATTTATGTTCGTGAACGTTCGATAATGTGTTCGTTTATGTTCGTTAATGTCCGTTTCGTGAACGTTCGATAATGTGTTTCGTTTAGTTCGTTAATGTGTTCGTTTAATTCTTAATTTTTGTGCAAGTTTTTTTTATGACTATTTATCAAGTATTTATTTATATTTATGTTAAGCGCTTGTTTATTTTTGATTGATTTTGTGTAATGTTTATAATATAAATGTAAATTTTATTATAAAATAAATCTATAATCATTTGTATTCGTTTGTGTTCATGAGTTTTTTTTTGTGTTCGTCATGTTCATGAACAGTTGTTTGTGTTCGTTTGCTTATGATTGTGTTTATTGCGTTCGGTAAGTGTTCGTGAACAGTTCATGAACATGTTCATTTTCTTAATGAACGAACACGAACAAAGAATCTCGTTCGTAAGTGTTCGTGAACAGTTCATGAACAAGTATATTTCTTAACGAACGAACACGAACAAACCTTGTTCGTGTTTGTTCGGTTCGTTTGCAGCCCTACCCTTATATAATGATATCGTGTCAAACATTCAGTTATAACACCCTTAAGTTTTCATATAAAAATGATGAAAAATAATTATTAAATTATACTACGGTCGGTAGACTTTTTTTATTTATTATTCTTTCTAAACTCAAATTATATTTTATATTTTAAAGTTATAAACATAATGTATTTTGATGTGAATATTAAATGAGATGTCAGAATCTCAAATTCTTATATGATTTTTAAAAAAAGCGTGTTCAGTCCCATATTAGTGTGGGAATAAATCTTTATTTGGTTTATATGTATAAGCCTACGATGCATATTAAATTTTATGTTGTATTTTACTCAAGCACCTACTCGCGCACAGAGAGGGTGCAAAAAATGGGATTCTGGGTTGCGTGAGGTCCTTTTTGCTATTAAAACCGTTTCACTAATGATGATAAGTATATCGAAAACGAGTCATACGTCAATGACATAAATTTTAGTTCAGAAACGAGTCGTACGTCAGCGACGTAACTTTTGTTTGGAAAAGAGTTGGTCAATATAATACGTTCGCTAATTCCACGTATTGACGTAAATTTAGTTCGGAAACGATTCGGGTAGATTGTAGTATAACTTTATCACGTTGTATTAATTTGGTGGTAGAAGAAGTGAAAGTCGTTGGGTTCTTGTGGTTCAAAAATCGGGCCAAGATTACAACGCTTACTTGGGAATCATGGTCGATGTTTAACTCCTATTGTCTTGGTGTGTAACTTATTGATATTTTCTTTGGTGTAAAATCTTGTATTTTGGTGATCTAGCTTCTTGCTAGATGGTTTTCTAATATAATTCTTGTTTGTTGGCAGTTAAAAAAATATAAAAAATAATTAAACTAGTAATTAAACATTTTACATTTACTTCTTTATAATTTCAATAAAGAATTGAGCCGAATTGAAATTGTTGATCAAAATGTCAAACATGGTCGGCATTAGAGTTAGTGTGTTGGCAATCTAACTAAAACTTGACCCAATGCATCATTATGGTGAAAAATCAAAGAGGTTACGAGTATATCGTTAATTAATGTTAAAACCAACTTCCAACTAACAAGTTTCAAACCGACCCCCTCATTTAACTCATCATACACATTAATGTCTTGAAGTTTCAAGAGGCATATAAAATATAATAAAAATAACGAAAGAGCACTGTTTTGTTCGAAGACGACGTATATTGTTGTGTATGTCTCTTTGATTTGTAATGCCTTTGGCTTCAAATAGTGTTCTTGTTATATAACTATGTTAGTGTTGCCTACTTGGTTATAAACCTTCGTTTTTCACATAATCTTGTTTTTTTCACTTAACACATGCAAGCTAAGTGCACATGAGTGAATTAATGAGATGAACTTGAACAACACACTATAAATCAAAGAACTAAATTACCTGTTGAATTCACCATCGTTGAGAGAAGAACCAAATTGATTTAATCACTACTAGAAAACTCTATTTTTGCAACTGCTTTTTGCGACAAAAACAATATTGTCACAAATACCAAAAATATTGCGACAAATTTACAACAAAGTGGAAAAAACCCACAATTAACAACCAGTTTGCGACAGGGTTGCGACAAAAAAAAACGGTTGTCGCAAATTTGTCACAAAATTTAGCACGAAATTAAATTTTTGTCGCAATTTATGACAAGTCTGCAACAATATGGCAGGAAGACTCAAATTTAAGCGGGAACCCAAATGTTATCACAAACTGTCGGAAAGCTGTATCGCAAAATTTTTGCAACAAGGGTTTTTGCGACAAATTAGTTTCCGACATAAACTTGTCGTAAAACAGGTTTTGTGACAAATTTGCAACAACCTTGTCTGTCGCATTTTTTGTTTTTTTTTTTCTGGTAGTGAATTGAACAAATCACTCAGCTCTGAAAGGGGTTTTTTGAGTCGGAATGTGAGCAACTTCTTTGTCTTTTGAATAGAGATAAGATTTGCTCTATCTTATTTTTTCTAAACCCTACTTTTTGTTCGCCTAGCTATGAAAGCAATATCAAATCATAGAACCGAAAACAATGAGTTTTTGCTTGTTTGAAGAGACGAAGTTATATAAAGAAATGTGGTTGTTTGAATGTTAGAATTTTTTGAATGGTCTTAATCTAATCCTACTTTACTCTAACCTAAATCTATCTCACGCCTCATCTGAGGCTCAAATTAAACACCACTTGGTGAGAGACATACACTTGAACCACTAAGCTACAGCTTATGATTGTGCTTCAATGTTAGATGACCCAAAAGCACGTTAAAAATGTGCAACATGACTGTTTTACATTGGGTACGTACATGAACTGAATTAAATTATATAGTTCCAGAAAAATTGTTGGTAGATGTCATTAATAATTTATAGAAACATTTCTTAATAAGTTAAAAAGTTATACTACTTGTGAAGTTTTATCTAAATATACCTATGCGAGAGTAAAATTTTAATATGTTCTTGTTACTAGGGTTTTTTCTCAAATTATCCTTAATAATTTTCATTCCATAAAAATTCCCTCAAATTCAATGTTTGAGGGCTTCGGTGCGTGTTCTGAAGTTTTTCATCTGTGCTTTGAGGTTGAACACCAGTGTTTCTTAGTTCGAAGCTCGTGTTTTTAGTGTGGGTGTTGGCGTTGGTATTTGAGGTCCGTCACTCATGTTTAAGGATATTTATAGTATGAAAAATTCAAATAAATATTTTGAAATAAAATTCTACTCAACGGGATATTCCCTACGTGACATTAAAAGAATCAAAAAGCCAAATTTCTCAAAATAATTCATTAAAACATTTGTGCTTATGACTCGAAATTGTTGTTTATCTCAAAACTAGGATTCTTAACTTCGTACCAAGTTATGTTGTGTTAAGTAACACTTTAAAGTTTGAGTAACACACAAATAGACAGGAACTTGATCGCTAGGTATTTCCTATATAATCCTAAATCAAGCAACCCGATGTACGACGAACCACCCTCTCCCATCGTGGCTCAGCTTATCATCCCCAACTCTATCGTCTTCCCTGTAATATTCACGGTTCCTAATCAATCATGCATATTTTTGAAGGAACGGGGTACGACATGAAACCGGTTATACATGCATATGTGTTGTGTATGTTTATATATGTGTTAGTGTCTTTGTGCATAAGTATGTGTGTTATGTTGTTTGTTAGTAACCGTTTTAAACCATCTCTCTAAGATCATTGGCGGAGGATAGTAGAGGGGGGGTTTCCCCCTCCCAGTCTCCCACCACTCTTTTTTTCATCGGTTGTGTTAAACTTTAGTCCGGTAGTGTAAATTTTTGGCCCGGTAGTATAAATTTTTATATAAAACTCGAGTTCACCCCCTAAAAGAAATTAATTTCTCCCCCGCCCCCCAACGGGAATGTTAAGCTCCGTCATTGTCTAAGATTAAAGATCCCAAAGGGTAATTGTAGCATCAACATAATCAAATGGGTATTCTTTTATACAAGTTGCATCTGTTTTAAGAATAATAAAAATCAAGGTAGTTTGAATTACTCAACCCATACACGGGTGAATAACCTAGTTTGAATACATAAATATATACATATATAAATTATGAACCATCTTCACCACTAAGTAACTACTAAAACCACATTAACCTAATACCATAAACAAACACATACCCACTTAGGTCTCAGGTTTAACAGAGGCATCTTTCTCATTCATCTAATAACAACATAAAAACGAAAACCAACAAAACTAAACCCTGATAGAAGTCAGTTTACAGTTCTCATAGATCAAGATTAAAGAATAAAACAATCAATTTAGTAACCCTAATAACAATCAAACGAACCCTCACAAATCGCTACAACAATATATCATATTTCAAAACAGACAGAGATAATGAGAAAGAGATTATAAAAAGGTAATCCACAAAATCGCTATGAATCACGAATGTGCCGCCACCACTACCTTACCCCATGTCATCAAATCGAAGGGATTATGACATAGAGACGTTGTAATCAAAAGGGTTTTGCGAGCACAGGAAATCAATCGTGGGAAAAAGGAACGGAAGAATGGCTATGAGAGTGACAAGTGTCACCTTATGTAATCACTCAGCTCTGAAAGGGTTTTTTGAGTCGGAATGTGAGCAACTTCTTTGTCTTTTGAATAGAGATAAGATTTGCTCTATCTTATTTTTTCTAAACCCTACTTTTTGTTCGCCTAGCTATGAAAGCAATATCAAATCATAGAACCGAAAACAATGAGTTTTTGCTTGTTTGAAGAGACGAAGTTATATAAAGAAATGTGGTTGTTTGAATGTTAGAATTTTTTGAATGGTCTTAATCTAATCCTACTTTACTCTAACCTAAATCTATCTCACGCCTCATCTGAGGCTCAAATTAAACACCACTTGGTGAGAGACATACACTTGAACCACTAAGCTACAGCTTATGATTGTGCTTCAATGTTAGATGACCCAAAAGCACGTTAAAAATGTGCAACATGACTGTTTTACATTGGGTAACGTACATGAACTGAATTAAATTATATAGTTCCAGAAAAATTGTTGGTAGATGTCATTAATAATTTATAGAAACATTTCTTAATAAGTTAAAAAAGTTATACTACTTGTGAAGTTTTATCTAAATATACCTATGCGAGAGTAAAATTTTAATATGTTCTTGTTACTAGGGTTTTTTCTCAAATTATCCTTAATAATTTTCATTCCATAAAAATTCCCTCAAATTCAATGTTTGAGGGCTTCGGTGCGTGTTCTGAAGTTTTCATCTGTGCTTTGAGGTTGAACACCAGTGTTTCTTAGTTCGAAGCTCGTGTTTTTAGTGTGGGTGTTGGCGTTGGTATTTTGAGGTCCGTCACTCATGTTTAAGGATATTTTATAGTATGAAAATTCAAATAAATATTTTGAAATAAAATTCTACTCAACGGGATATTCCCTACGTGACATTAAAAGAATCAAAAAGCCAAATTTCTCAAAATAATTCATTAAAACATTTGTGCTTATGACTCGAAATTGTTGTTTATCTCAAAACTAGGATTCTTAACTTCGTACCAAGTTATGTTGTGTTAAGTAACACTTTAAAGTTTGAGTAAACACACAAATAGACAGGAACTTGATCGCTAGGTATTTCCTATATAATCCTAAATCAAGCAACCCGATGTACGACGAACCACCCTCTCCCATCGTGGCTCAGCTTATCATCCCCAACTCTATCGTCTTCCCTGTAATATTCACGGTTCCTAATCAATCATGCATATTTTGAAGGAACGGGGTACGACATGAAACCGGTTATACATGCATATGTGTTGTGTATGTTTATATATGTGTTAGTGTCTTTGTGCATAAGTATGTGTGTTATGTTGTTTGTTAGTAACCGTTTTAAACCATCTCTCTAAGATCATTGGCGGAGGATAGTAGAGGGGGGGTTTCCCCCTCCCAGTCTCCCACCACTCTTTTTTCATCGGTTGTGTTAAACTTTAGTCCGGTAGTGTAAATTTTTGGCCCGGTAGTATAAATTTTTATATAAAACTCGAGTTCACCCCCTAAAAGAAATTAATTTCTCCCCGCCCCCCAACGGGAATGTTAAGCTCCGTCATTGTCTAAGATTAAAGATCCCAAAGGGTAATTGTAGCATCAACATAATCAAATGGGTATTCTTTTATACAAGTTGCATCTGTTTTAAGAATAATAAAATCAAGGTAGTTTGAATTACTCAACCCATACACGGGTGAATAACCTAGTTTGAATACATAAATATATACGTAACTACTAAAAACCACATTAACCTAATACCATAAACAAACACATACCCACTTAGGTCTCAGGTTTAACAGAGGCATCTTTCTCATTCATCTAATAACAACATAAAAACGAAAACCAACAAAACTAAACCCTGATAGAAGTCAGTTTACAGTTCTCATAGATCAAGATTAAAGAATAAAACAATCAATTTAGTAACCCTAATAACAATCAAACGAACCCTCACAAATCGCTACAACAATATATCATATTTCAAAAACAGACAGAGATAATGAGAAAGAGATTATAAAAAGGTAATCCACAAAATCGCTATGAATCACGAATGTGCCGCCACCACTACCTTACCCCATGTCATCAAATCGAAGGGATTATGACATAGAGACGTTGTAATCAAAAGGGTTTTGCGAGCACAGGAAATCAATCGTGGGAAAAAGGAACGGAAGAATGGCTATGAGAGTGACAAGTGTCACCTTATGTAATCATCTGTTAGTATTAGATGTGTGTGCGAGCATGCATATATATCGGTATGCACGCACGCACGTGTGTGAATTTTGTTGTAATTGATTTTTTTTTAAAAGATACAATACCCGGATTCTATACCAAGACCCAGAACCAGCTTCATAGCCTACCCTATCCGGTTTCAATAAGGTACGAGTTACTTTAAAACACAATACAACCCGAAACCAATTCTTCCCACACCCGATTGTCACCAACGTTCACCAAGCGGGGCGTGTCACCATCGTTGACCAACCCGCTCACCATCGTTGACCAACCCGCACCAGTATTGTACCCGGAACCGGTTCTTTAAATATACCTGTTCTGTGCACCTCTTTTAGGGGGGGTCATTTTCCATTCATGCAACAATCCTGAAAACCATTCTAACTCATAGAGATGATTCAACACTTTATAACATGGTATAACTATCATGGACATAGTTTTCTATTCTCATCATCCATTGTGGAATGTGTAATGTCAACATGTAACCAAAGTTTGACACCATAATCCTGACTATGGAACACAAGAGACCCGATCGATACTCGAGAAAACATCACAATATACACACAAACAAGCAGGATTACAGCAAACACAGAGACACGAGTCGTGTTATACATCCGATACACACACAGCATACAGATCAGTTTATATACACTCGGCGGCCTTACGTAGCCAATACCTCAACTGGATTCTCGAACCTTCCATGCCCGTACCTTGCCAACGCCAAGCGACCAACAGTAAGAGCAAAAAAACGAAAACCAGATACGCTGGGTGGAACCATGACAAAGTATTGGCACTGCCACCTAGGACACTAAACACACATCCTGTTACTTTCTTATCAGATTTCTGGTTGTGATCACCATGAGATGATGATGGTTTCTCATGTTTGTTGTTTCGTCGTTTATGGTGTTTCAGTCGGATTCTTCGGACTGCTGTTCCCTGGGCCGACATTGTTTCTGGTGGTAACATTTCGGTGTACTTTGTCTCCGTGAACACACCCTGTATCATAAGAGAGCGCGAGGCTGATTCATCGAGTTTAATTATGTCGTCGTTGATTATATCAGCAAAACAGTCGTCCCCGTTGCCCCCTTCCTGTAGAATAATATTACAAAACTACAGTATTACATGATAATCTAACTTTTTGAAAACAAAAGGTAGCTAACAGAGATCAGACCTTATAAGGAGTCGAATAACCACTTGGCGAGTCGTGCATGGGTTGCAAATCAGACACGGATTCTGCGTCATTCTGTTCGACTGAATCAGACCGGTAGCTGCTTTTAGACTCCATTGAACAGGACTTCATGGCATTCCCCTCGTCAAACTGATCCACGTCGATTTGGGTGTTACCGGCATGCTCATTCGTAGCAGAGTGGTCATTATCTGCAGCGCACGAAATCCTAAGATCAGAAGAACCCCTTGAAGGCTCGTTTAACCGAAAGTCGCCATTTCTTCTAAGTCGACAAACCACCAGGGCTTCCTTTATCAACATTATACAGCAAAAACAATACTCAATTAACCTCTCAAGTGAACTACATTATATAAAAAGAACTTATTTTTTGTGTTGATGACAATAATCTACCTGTGAGGTATCACTCATACAATATTCATGCATGATCCATTCTGTTCTTTCTCCTTTCGGAGCCCGACCCATGTGGAAAACCAGTGTCCTCTTTGTCCCAATTGTAACAGCACCTGATTTTACATTCCTTTCTTTGCCAGTGGCTTTCCAGTAACCCGATTGGGTTGCCCGTTTACTTTGTGACCCGTTTGGATACTTCTTCCCTCGGGCGGAAAAGAAGAACCACTCGTTATCCGATCGGATGACGGAAAGACCTGGTGATTAAGCAAAAGTTAGAAGTTATAACCACACATGAAGATAGCCAGAATCTTGACTTCCAAGAAAGGTTTTGAGAATATGCTGTCGTACACATCGCAAAATGTACCATTCTTAAATATGCTAAAACCCAAAACCGGCCTTTCTGGTTCGTAATTACAAACAAACATACCCAGTAATATCTAACGGGTCTCGAAAATTTCAAATATATTCCTAAAGCCTTATATAATAGCATGTTTACTCAGCAAATGAATTTATCAAATATAGCCGTACAAAATACTTAATTATCATTTCATTAAATAAGATATTAGCCTGTATAATATTAAGTTTTAATATAATGAATATAAGATTAAAAGTTAATATATTTTATTATATGAATTTTTGGCAAACAAATATGATATTTAAGCAAGTAGAATTAAGGGACATTAGCTCCTTGTGAGTACAAATACCTATGCACAGCGTATATCTCCTAACATATTCATATATATTTGGTTTACTAAAATTAGTTAATTTTTTGGTACCAACTAGATTTTCATACCATCAACACTTTTAGATTAAAATACTTATTTACTACATTTTTAAAATTATATAATATAGATTTAAATTAAAATTTGCTCTAGCTTTCAAACAAAAATAATCATTTTTTTAAATAGTAAAAACAATCAATTTACCCTATAATGATTTCATCTCAGTTGTTTTAAATTTTATCTAAAAGATTAATTAATTGTTTCAATTTCAATCCAAAATCACAAAACTTTTACATTAAAATTAAAAGAATAATAAAACCTTTAAACTAAAATTTATGTCTTTTAAACTTTTATAAAAATGATTATTTTTATCAAGACTCGAGTAAAATCCGATGTAATTCTATGGTATATTTAGAATTAAATATTGGCTTAAACAAATTGACTTTTAACTTTTAAGTTTTAACATATTTAATTATTTAGTCGTATAAAACTTATTACAATCTTCAACCAATTCCAGCGATTCAAACACCACAATTTCAAGTTTTCAACCACCTGGTCAAACCACTGACCCTTTCATCCCAAAAGTCAAAATCACTGACCTTTTTAATCCCAAAAGTCAAAATCAAATTAGGGCACGAAACAGAGCAATCACCTGGCAAATCCCACGGCTCATGGCGACAGAAATCAACCTCTGGAATAATATCAACGCAATTATCAGAGCCCTGAAGCTTCTTCCTCAAGTAATACGATATCAACTCATCATCAGTCGGCGAGAATCGGAACCCCGGAAACACCGAAGACGACGCCGCTATCGACAGCTGCATCTCCCTCACCCTCTCCGAATTCATCTGTAGAATAATATTATGTGTTGTGTTGAAGATGTTGAAGTTGAAGATGTTGGAGAATCTGTGTGTTTGGGGGAACAGTGTGACGTGCAGATGTGGTTTTTAGGGTTTTATAGTTTTGTGATTTGTGTGAGCTAATATATATATAATAATAATAATAATAATAATAATAATAAGTTAAGAAGACCGACGTGGGGGGAACACGTGGCGTGATGTTGAAGCAACAAGTGTGTTGGGAGTATGCCACATGGATGAGACAGAGGGATGAAGTGTTGTGTTGATTTTGTCATTCTTTTGTCTTGATTTGATGAAAGACGTTATTATAAGAAAATAATTAGTTCGTTATTTGTTGCGCGTGACGGCGTTATACCCGAGTTTAGAATGCAATCGGCCCGAATTTTAACCGAAATAAATTTACGTCAAAAACATATAATAATTCGAATTTATACCGTTGAATTAAAACGTATTATATTTGTCACGACTCCAAACAAAATTTATGACAAAACGTAGATGAACTCAAAACCTACATAAAAATAAGCACGTGTGGCGACATCGTATGTGGTGTGATAAACTATAAAGTACAATGTGCTCGACTCATTTCCAAACTAAATTTAATTGAAACGTAAAATAGCTCGAATTTATACCGTCGAATGAAAACATATTGTATTAAACCCAATTTGTTTTCAAATAAAATACACTTTTTTTTTTTATCGGCAAAACAATGAAAAATAAAGTAGTAAAGAATCAATGAGATTACCTCCTGCATGATGCAATGAGATCTTGTAAGTATTTCAAAGTCACGTTTCTTCTATCTAGACATTTAAATTATTTATTTTAGACATTAATGCCTATTTACACCATCAAAGATTCACTATCGTAGTGACAAATTGTTGAATAATGTTACATTAAAATTTTGAAGGACTAACCTGAATTTACCTTCGGTTCAAAGAGGAAACACATTCTCTTCAAACATTTGCAAAAGATAGTTTCTCTTCAACTTAATAATTTACATTGATATTCAAATATATATGTTACATCTCTACTTACATGTTGATTCAGTAGATTTTCAAAGTCATGACTCAGGAGCCTAGGCCTACATACAATATGATGTTTAATTCCAACACAGACAACCTCTCCGACCAATATATAGCCGCTGCTAAGCCTGCTTTCGTAATTGTAACTCTCGACCCCTCATACCATCAATATTGTCTGTTTTGCCCACGAGGAGCTCATGGATTTGTTTTTAGTTGCCCGGATGATAACTTCCCATGGAGGTCATCCATCTGTGGATTGCTGCCACCTGAACAAGCTTAACTGTGGAGTTCTCCTCACATCCACAATCATCACACCCAAAACGTGTTGATTATATTGAAGGTCGGACATTACTTATGAACCCAACATCTCTTCTGTCCACGGCCGATGTTCGAATTACGTAGGGTGTCATAGTAAGCGTAAGATAACATCTTCTCATCAACACCACCATTCACAATCTTTGTTATGGGTCCTTTTCCACGGGGAAGCGTAAGGATCCTTCAAAATGCTGGAGATTAGACCCGAACTTCATACTCAAGTAGCACGGCGGTCGTCCTCGCCGGAATATTGAGAAACAGGGTAACGTTGTCGTTACATGGAGCTCTCGCTCGACTCCTTCATGAGAAAATCCAAAGAGTTGATGACACGTATATCACACGTGTAAGTTGTTTGTTGTACCATGGATAAAAGAGAGAATATGTAACATTCTCCCCCTCACACCATCAATATTGTCCGCTTTGCTCACGAGTAGTGCACGGATTTGCTTTTGGTTGCCCGAGTGAAAACTTCATAAGAAGGTCACCTATCTCTGGATTGCTATCACCTGAGCACGCTTAACTATGGAGTTCTCCTCTCATCCGCATCCAATACGCCCAAAACACGTTGGTGATATTAGAGACACGACATTTCTTATGAATCAGGAATCTCTTTAGTCCACGGCCGATGTGGATTTACCTAGGGTATTACAATCACCCCCTTTGGACTCATCGTGCTCAATGAGGTTTGCCCAACCATCCCATCCACGGATTTAGGATTTGCCTAAGGTGTCCATCTGAACACCCTCAAGGACTCACCATCCTTGATGAGGTTTGCTTGGCCATCCTGAACGACACAGGAGTGGCTTTGATACCATTAGTAACACCCGCTCTCTCATACTACCAATATTATCTGTTTTGTCCACAAGTAGCTCACAGATTTGCTTTTGATTTCCCGTGTGAAAATTTCCTAGGGAGATCACCCATCCTTGGATTGTTATCACCTAAGCTCGCTTAAGGGTGGAGTTCTCTCAGTTATAGCTAATACGCCCAAAACGCGTTGGTGATACTAGAGACATGACATTTCTTATGAACCAAAAATATTTCATGTCCACCATCGATATGAGATTTGCCTAGGATATTACAGAATGCATCAATGAAGTGTATAGAATGCCTAAACTATAGTTCTATGCACCGACATTGCATTCTGAGTAGTAGTATAATGTTTTGAGGTAGAAAAACTAAACATGAAGGCCTATATAATTAAAATACCGATTATGGAATGCTAAATTATTTAGAAAATAAGATCTTGAAAAAAATTCAATGGCTAAGATATATAGAAAAAAAATGAACTCCTAAAAACAAGTAGCACTACTCCACTACTTCATAATCTAGACCCACTAATCTTGCTAACCAATCATGACCCACTAATAATTAAAAACATTTGACAAAATAAACTTTCTAATAACCCATTAATCCAACATTTTTTGTGCTACAATTCTAAATTTCCTGCATTTACTCATTTAGCTTTGTTATATCTAACTCCTGTTTAATGAGCTGCTACATCATGAAAGGGTAACAAGTTGCATCGTTTGTGCCAAAATAACTCCAAAGTTCAAAATGTAATGGTGTTGTGCAACAGGAAATTTGAGATTTTATTTTCTGATATTTACCAAATATAAATCTTATAAAACCTAAAAAGAGATGTTTATTCCCATGAAGTTCACGAATATTCAAAAATCATGAAATTAGAAATGCTAAAATCAACCTGTTACTTAATCCATTTGAGTTTAAACAGGTTGTTATGGGTTTAAAACTATTAGAGTGCATTTCATCTGACAACACAAAATAATATTTAAAACGTTGTCATGTTGGTATAAACATAATTCAGGTGATTCGTGATTTCTGCATATTCACACACAAAAACAAAAAAGAATAGTCTAATGAATAGTTTGTTTTAAAGAAAGCAAAATAAAGCAGTTACTTGATATTAAAATCATTAAAGGGAGGGCAAAGCCCACGAGGAATTGGGTAAATTGGGTAACTCGTTGTCCGGAAATGACTCTAGGCTTTCACAATTTACTATCCTCAATGTGGTGAGATGAACCAAGTAATTTAGTTTAATGATTGACTTCAGATTTGACCACCCTCTTATGGATACATACTCAATCATTGACATTCTGCTTCTGTTTTTGATCTTTTGTCCTCCTCTTGGTAAGGAGATAGTTGTGAGTGAACTACACCAACTGACGCTCAATGACTTAACGACATCCGGACAACAACATCGCTCCATATTCTTACAAGAATCTACTTCCAACATCCTAAGAGATGTTAGGAGGCTGCTTCTACAATTATCATCCTCGCCCTCCTCTTTCTCTCCTAAACTCACAAAATTATCACATTCTGCTACTTTCAAGTTCCTTAAATTCACAAGAACCTTACTTGCAACTTCTTCTGATTCCCACAAGTATCTTATCTCGCTACAATTAATGATGCTTAATTCTTTAACTGCACTAAGATACCCTATAACACCTCTTCATGCCACATCATTAAGCCCTGAAATACATCTTATCTTCAACTCGATAAGTGATGAAGCTACTTTAACGAGCCTTTTCAACACATTGTTGTCACAACTTTCTATTTCTAGAACACTCAATGAAAGTAGTGGTTCAAGTGTGACTTCAACCAAATTAGGACAATATTTTATTATGAGCTTTCGCAGGCATGGAAACACATCCCCACTATTCATTGACCATTTCGTCCACCCTCGCATATTTATAAAACTTAGAATTTCAGGGGAACTTCCAATCCATGCAAGTGTTCAATAAACAACTCCTTAAGTGACAGCAGCAACCCAAGCGATGGCAAACATGTACAACTTTTGCAGTTACGTATTGACACATGCTTTAGTCGAAGAAACATGGGATCTCCAACCCATTTTGGAAACTCTAATCCCCCATATGACATAATTTTAAGTTGCTTTAAATATTCATTACGAGGCTTTAGCTCATTTAGGACCTCCTTTTCAAGCATTTCGTTTCGTGAAACATCTGACACATCATTCCATACAAGCTCTAACTCACTAAACCTCTTTAGTGAAATGTTTGCCTCTTGTGCATGAATTGCATCTTGCACTTTGTCCAAACCCACAATGGAAATCTCCCCACATAGATTCTTTAAGTCTTTAAGTTTGTTTATTTCAATTCCATCTTCAACTCCGATAATAACTTTTGAAAGAGTTTTTAGGCTTTTCAACTCACCAATCCCTAGTGACATCTTTTTCAAACAAGGAGTATCCCTAATGTCAAAATGCTGCAGGTTTTTTAGCTTTAAGAAGTTGTCGGGCAACTTAGCTAAACTATAACAAGAAAACAAGATCAGCATCTCTAAATTATAGAGATTGCAAACATTTTCTGGTAAATATGTGATTTTTGTTTGAGAGAGGTTAAGATACCTCAAGTGCTTCAAAGTACCAATTGACTCGGGTACTTCACTTAGTTCAAATTTACTCAAACATAGAACTCTTAACAACGATAACTCAGAAAGCAAGCCATCCAGAATCTTTTTCGATAAGAAGAACAATTGCCAACTATCTATCACCCCAACAGTTGTTGCCAAGAATGTTCTCAAACTTTTAGCTTTTTTAAATGCCTCAAACTTCTTGTAAGGTAAATACCTCTCATGAACAAATGACATATGGCGGTACTTTTCCAAGGCTTCATTCCTGGTATCCTTCTCCAACCTTAAAAACAAATTGCCCGCGACATACACCGCCAAATCATTCATTAGGTCATGCATCACAAACAATGATTCATTATTAGGAGCATGTTGAAAAAATGACCTTGAGAACAACTCATCAAAGTATTCATGACCTAAGGATTCTTCTGTTGAATTTATTAGAGTTGATTCGTGCAATAACCCTTGAGCCATCCATAATTGAACTAGGTTCTCCTTGTCAAATATGTAGTCCTTGGGGAATAAGGAGCAATAAGCAAATAATTGCTTCAAATGTGGGGAAAGATCATGATAGCTTAGTATAAGGGCTGGGACGATATCGCCTTCAACCGGTAACTCCCATATCTCACTACCAATCACTTCCTTCCAATGCTCTTCTTCGTATTTTTTTGTACTTAATAACCTCCCAAGTGCTTTCAAAGCCAAAGGTAAGCCATCACATTTTTTACAATACCTACACCATATGGTTTGAGTGACAAATGTGAATCAAAGTTCTTATCACCCAACGCATGTAAAGCAAGTAAAGAAAGAGCGTCATCATCTAATAGGCTTCGCATGTGGTTTACATTACTGTAACCCAACATTTTAAGCAACCGATCCTTCCGTGTTGTCATAATGATATTACTTCCAGGAGCACATTCATGAAATGGGCCGACTAAGGCTTCCCAATCATCACATCTTTCACTCCACACGTCATCTAACACCAGTTGAACCTTTTTCCCCTTTACGTGCTTTCTAAGAGCATCTTGAAGCAGATCAAAACTTTTAATCTCCTTGTTTTCCTCTGCCACAGCTTCAAGGATCTCTTGGCTTATACGAAAGCTATCAAACCCACGCCTTGAGTTTAAAGTGATCTCGGACTTGTTGTTCACCATACACAAGTCTAGCGAGAGTAGTTTTACCAACCCCACCCATACCAACTATGGGAACAATGCTAAAGTTCTGAGCACCTCCTTCATCCCGCAATAACTTGTGGACCAATGCATCTTTCTCCTTTATTACATCTTCTAACTTAATTGTAATCTCATTTATCTTTCTCTTCATGACATTCGTCCTTAACGGAAACCATGTGCAACAAGATGAGACGAGCTTAATTACCTTGCTAACAAAGGTTTCTGATTTGTCGTTCCACTCGCGATCCTTAGCTTCTGTGGCTAACTCGTCGAGTATGTCATCGATGTCGTAAGCCAAATGCTGGAGATTGTTCATCCCTCGTTTCACCAATTGATCTTTTATCTCCTTCTGAGAGGCATCAGCAAGCACACATCGGATCTGGAGTAACGAGCTCTCGAGTTTCTTAATCTCAGACTTGATTTCAGCGTACGGAGTAAGGGTTTCTACGGCTGCAGAGGCCAGCTTCTCAAAGAGCACACCGAGGAATTGAAGGCGGAAATTAAGCACGAGATCAGCCATGGTTATGGTGGATTGTGGATCAAAGTGGTGGTTTCAGATGTTTGAAAGTGGATGATTGTGGATGATGATTGTTGTAATGGTGAAACATGATAATTAGCATAGACTAATAAGAGGAAGATAAGCTTATCTCATTCGTGTGGAGGTGGATGATAGCCTTATCACACGGGTTTTCAACGGTAACCATTATTCGAAAACAATGATATTAAGAAATTTGGTTTAAATTTCAATAAAAATGATGGAGCGAGATGAATCACATATCAACATGGAAAAGAATTTGGTCTGAATTTCAATTAAATTTACATAATAGTCCCTCAAACACATAAGATAAGGTGACTTTCTTACCATAGCTCAAAATTATCTCTATTTTATTATTATTATAAAATTTTGGACACGTAACTTTTGGGGTTTATATTTAGTCACCTATCATTACTCTCTAAACATATACAACTTCTTAAGAGAGGTGAATAAAAAGCTTAAAACGAGATAAGCCTTATCGAGTCCAAGCCTAAAAAACTCATTAGATTAACGAGCCCGAGCCTCAAATATCGAGTTCAAGAACGCTCACGACCCTAAATGAGCTTAAACGAGCTGAGCCGCTCGCGAGCTACTCGAAATCGGATCGATAAAAAGCTCGAAATGAGATGATCCTTATCAAGCCCGAGCCCGAGCCTAAAAAACTCATTATATTGTCAAGCCCGAGCTTTACATATCGAGCTAGAGGCTAATCGCAAGCCTAAACAAACTTTTTTAATATATTTTTTTCTCAATTCATTAAATATTTGTATATAAATAGTTATGATTGTATATAAAATTATGATAAAATAATTATATAATATGTATAAATCTATATATAAAATATATAATTATAAATATGTTTAAAATTCAATATGATACCAAAAAAATAATTCGAGGTATATATAAACCTAGTTATGATGGTATATAAAATTCAATATGGTTGTCGCTTACATAACGTCTTTGGTTTGCACTCACATCGATTAACCTAATTTGAGACTCAAGTAATTTGTTAAAACATGTATTTGTTTTAGATTTTAGACAAATGTATAATTTAAAACATAATTTTTGAATATGTATACCCGGTTGACAATGACATACAGAGTAAAAGTTTCTCATAAATTACATTTCTTATGTTGTATTATTTTAAAATATTATCACTAATGTCGCACAAGCGAGCAGGTAGACACCACTAGTTGAAATTAAATGAACACGTCTAGAATCATAAACAAATTATTCAATTGTTTTATAATCACACCACATTTTGGAATGATTTGAGGGCGATCTTTACTGAAATCAATTTGAGTTATGTTTTATTGATTTGAAAAATGAAAATCACCCAACCATATTATTGGTTTAACTCACGGAGAGCTCACAACTTAATTTATTTTGTGTTATCTAGAAGATCATCTATTTAAAATTACTCCCATCCAAGCATGCTAAAATGTAAAGTTCTTTCATCCATAACCAATAAGCACATTGATAGCAGTCGAGATTTGATGCAAGACATCTCTTACGAATCTAGCATCTCTTGTGTGACATAACAGTTTTGAAATTTACCTAGAAAGTCAAGATTTTAATTTACATCTTCTATCTAAAACAATTTTCTTCATCCCTTCTATGGCTTACAGAGGTATTTTGAGGTAACCTGAATTGTTGCATGTACCGGGCTCGATCTATCATGGTATCCTCTTATCGTTCCTTAACTTCATGGTCAAATGACGATGTGGAAGTATGGCCATGCACTCTGTTTTTAGAATGACTCATAATATACTCCATCTCTTGTTTTTATTCATGATTTATATTTGTAACTTATAGGATATAAACCTTCCATCTCTTGAATATACGATAGATAGACATCTTACCACCAAAATGCCCCTTAAGAATAAGCAATATTTTTATTTAAGTTCTATCCGTCTCTCGGGACTCAATGGAGTATTCTTGTGTGTGCTTTTCATTTGTAATGGTTTTAATAACTCTTTCTTGCTTTCATCACTTGTTACATAGGTACTAGTATCGATAAATGAACTCCACTCTTTATTATACTTGACAGTATAAAACTGCATCTCAGTTTGTGGCATGTTAAAATGACTCTATCAACTTATAGTTGTTCCTAGCACTCAACGCAAGTCTTCGATCAACACCGGTATTGTAACTCATATCTAGTTGAACCAGAAGAACCACCCACTCTTGTTCCTTGGTGTATTGGCTCTTTGGTTTGGTTCTTGGTCAAGGTAGTGAAAGCAAGAGAGGTATTTAAATTGTCCATTCTCATGAATCCACATTTTCTATCATTAAATTAAAAACTTCATAACCACAGTGAATCACTACTTTGTCTATTTAAGAATAAAAGGCAAATTGATTCCATCAACAAACACCCCTGCCCTAAGATGCATTTGTAAGCTACTTTACAAGTTGTCGGTCATTGTCGTACTCAATATCAACAATAGCCGAAACTTGAAACACTTGTGTTCAGTTTTTTCAAACTTCAGGAAACACGTGCTTGTAAAGGCCATTAAAAATTGAGTGGGAATTCGCACATCAAGTGAACAGCGTTATTCCAGCAGTTTGCTAAATCCAATAATTGAAAAGGCTAAACGTACGCTTGCAAGTTTGTTAATTATTTGGTACCCATGGATGAGTTCCGGTCTGTTGTTAAAAGTGTATGGAAAAAGGACATTCAAGGTTATGGAATGGTTGTTTTAGGCCATGTGTTACCGATTAGTGTAACCAAAAAGTGTAGTCATTTAGGCGGTGACTCTGATCACACTCACTACACATAGAGTGTGACCAGTTTTCTAATGTTGGTAAATCATTGTTATTAATATTTTTAAAGTTTTTAAGGTTTTCTTGAAAAATATTAATTAATCTTTTTAGTTAAATAAGCCAACTATTCTTTCTCACCATCAATCTACAAGAGCCCACGGCTTTTTCTCACCCTAGCGCTTGTGAGCCCAGTGATGGTAGAGCCCCCACTACCCTTCCAACGCCCCAGGGGGCGATGTTCCTGATTTTGAGTGGCTGACGTAGCAGTCACACCCACCTCCTCACGGAACCATAACACATAGGCCTAGTGTTAGCAGAAAATGCTCAAGAAACATATGAAGCTAAACAGGACAACCTACGTAAAAAGATTAACAAGTTGAAACCATGAGATTGGAAGAGTTCAAACTCAGATTGATGCAGATCCATGCAATAGAGTACTAGGATTTAAGGAACTTGTGTACCTTAAAACTCACAACATGAATGTATCATGAGTTGCCTTTCCACTGCTTCGTTCACTTTTGGCGTTAATGGTCAAGGGTGAAAACTGAAGGGGAATAAGGAAGGCAAATTTAGTGTCACCTTACTTATTCACCCTTGGTTTGAAAGTTTATAATTTTAAGGATAAAAGGTATATTCAAGAGAATGAAGAATCTATATGTTGAATTCATGTTTGATGTTAACAATGATATGGTTTCCAAATTTGTGGTGCATCAGTTGTATATACTTGAGACTTGAGACTTGAGAGATATGTTCTCGATAGAAATACAAGAGAGGAAATATCACATTTGGAACTAAAACGTCACGCATGTTTTCATAATTTGAATAAGATATAATGTAATTTGGTTAAGTTCTATATGCAAGTTTGGATATATGGGAGTCACCTATTAGTTTTCAGTCATTTCAGCCTAGGTTCTGGATATAATGAAACCAGACGCTTAGCTTTTACATTCATGTAATAAATCAGATATTAATTAAAAAAATATGAACTTTTTAAACAAAAAGAAAGAAAAGATCACCTAGTGAAGGGCCTACTAAGTAGGTAGAATGCAATTAGTCTCTTCAGATCACCTACGGAGATAACCAGTGACAATGATTCAATGATGCTTGCGAAGATAGTCTCTTGATCTTATGTCAGCCTAAAGTTGAGTGAACATCTAGCTTTTAGTATGAAACTAAAGTCAAGTATTTGGTTAATGTTATGATTCAAGAATATGATTTTATTACCTGCCTAATGGGCTCAGGCACACGGTATTTGCAGGTTCCTTTAACAACTTCAACAGCAGAAGCAAGAGATATACGGTGGCCAACTGAAACAAATATTGGTTTAAATGATCCTTTACTCAAATGCATCGCCTGAACAGGAAAATTAAGATTAATAGATAAGCTTTTGTTTCTTATGGTAACTTGTGATAATCATAAGACCCTCTTCATTGATATCTGACATCAAGATTTAGAAAAGGTTAAAAGAATAAATATATATAAATAACTTCTTACTGCTCCTAAAGTATTCCCTGAGTCCCCAACTAAAGAGATGAAGTCTGCATTGAAGTTCTTTTCAGCTTCTAGAAGCTCCCTTACTCGGGAGTTAGTAAGACCATCCACATGATGCAACTGAAAAGTAAAAAAGATAAATAGTCACTCATACTTTCATGGTTGTTTCAATCAAAATATACCTCAATAAAAAATTATAAATTCTAGAAAGGAAGATTGGCAATTGTAGGAAGACTGGCTTACATTCTTCCCTATGCCAATTGTAGGAAGGTTAGCTAGAACCCCAAGATGGCAAGCTGAGCCAAAACCTGCGCATGAAAAGTTCAAGAAATGCAGCTTACATAAGAGCAACATAGTTTAAATATTAATCATTCATCATGTCACATATTAGAACGAATGAGATAAGGCATGCAAAAAAAGGTAAGTACCTTACAAGGCTCAAAATGCACATATATGTATGATGGTAGAATATAGATTTCAAAAAGAAAAAAAGATGCAACCCCACTTTTGACCAATAGTGTTTTCTTTCATACCATTATTGTTCCATGTTTCTAAACTTTAACCTGTCATGTTTTTAAGTTACTTTGATGCCACCATTGGCACAAAATTCAACTAAATGTGTGTGAAACTCTGACATTTTCCAGATAAAACTAATTTGAATCATGGTTTTGCTGAAATAAATCAAGAATCCGACATCACTTTAAATGATTTAAAACAAGAAAACCGTTTCGTTTTAAGACTGCGATCTACCAAAAGCCCTCTTGGACCCTTGATTATCAGGAAAAAGACGAACTGTCAAACAAAATTTTGGCAGGTAGTTTTATCTAAAAACCATCAAAATCTCCTTATACACCAAAAGCCTTGATACCTCGAAATGCATCGGTGTATCCAAAAGCCAATCTATAAGGACACACCAAACATAGTCCAGAATTTAAGCAACTAGCTTTAACAGAAACACATGCCTCGAGGATGCAGTATTCCATTTCCATCGATCATCAACAACTGGGTTTAAAAAGAAAAATGAAATAGATGTCATGGTGTATAAGTATCTTAAATTTTATGAAGATCAGATTTAATGAAAAAGATGGATTCAAAAGTAAACTTGATGATGAGATTCAGATTCTGTGTGCATGTGTCAAGTTAACTTTACGCAGCTGCATAGCTTATCATTAAGTCACGTGTTGCAAAAAAGAGAAAATTTACAATCAAAGACAAACCTGAGGGTAGAAAGGATGAGAACAATCCTGCATTTTCTTCAAAAGCTCAAGAAATATTGGAGCCTGATTACAATATACAATGTATGTTATTAAACAAACTTAACTTGCAGCTATAAGTACTCCGTTTGACTCATGAATAACTCACGTCAAGCAATTATGACACTCATAGGAAAGGAATGCAAATCAACTTTCCACACACACTGACACACGACTTTAAGAATTAGAAAAGATTACAGAACCCAGATTCCCTCCAAACAGAATGAGTCTTTTCTCCAATAGTAGTAGTAGTGAAGAATAACACTACAACTTGTACATTGGATAACATGAAACAATATGAAGCTGTTCGGTCTGTTTAGAACTAGAAAAACAAGCAGAACTTAGAGAACAACTTGCATTTTTTAGTGGTAATTATGTATAAAGATGAAAGTAACCACCTATAAAATCCCTCATTATACAATTTACATGACAATATTGGCATACAATCCCCATATTACTTTGTCAGGCTTACTAAGACAATCATTCTTATTTTCCTTTTTGGACCATTTCGCGATTTGTGTGTGTCAATCATTCTTATGCTAATCTTCTCCGTATCGTTCCAGTTTTATCGAATGTCCCCAGAGGGACAATCATTCTTATTTAGCTTGCTCATTTTCTAGTAAGGGCAATAGAAATTCAAATTCAATTACATGAAGCAGTAGACCAACAGAGACCAAATTACCAAACAATTGACCTAAACAACAGTTGAACAACATAGAGATACGACCTCAAAAAGCCAAAACTACAGTAAAATATACCTCTCTGAAGGCAAGAAAACCAGGAACATAGGGAACATCGATCGTAACAATTGACGAATCCTCATAAACAACATCGAGGGTTTTAAAATTCAAAACAACGAGGGTTCCGCAAGCTACAGAGGGATCATCCTTTAGGAAACTTATATCAACTCCACCGATATACTTCAGCAACTCTACTCCATCATACTCTTCTTCTGGTTCCCCCAATTTCCACGTGTAATCGTCTTCGGTGACTAATTTGTTCTTCAGCGAATCCTGAGCCCTAATTGGATCGAATTGAATATGTGAGGTAGATGATGAATGAATGAATGAGATGGTGAAATTGAAGGATGCTTAATTGCTTACTCAAGCCATTTGTTGTGATCGTGATCGGAGAGATGAAAGCTTGAGGATGATGTTGAAGGTGACGAATCAACCTCAGATCTTCTCTCCATTCATTTAAGAAGTTTCGATGTTTAGGCGAAATATCGGTAGCATGCTCAGATGATGAAAATAGAAGATAAATTTTAATGCGTTTATCAGAATTATTTAACCACTCGATGTCACGCTGTCTCGTATACAAGACACTTAACCGTTTGATGTCACGCTGTCTCGTATACAAGACACTAGAGGTTATGTCGTTTGTTGGAGACGAAACGTGTCAAACTCTTGTCGAACATAATATAGTGGAAGGATGTGAGATTTGAACCGGAGTTCCTCACACTTAAATAATACTCAACCGTTTGTCCAATCACGTGTGTTACACGTCCAGATGTAATTAAAACTAGATATAACCCACAAATGTAGTAACGTAACATTTAAAGCATTCACAACATGTTTCTTATTTTTATGTTAGTGAATACCTTATGTTACATAAGTGATGATTGTGAGTGGTTATGAGTGAAAAAAAAAATTTATGGAGATTGTATCGTGTTTTCCAATATTTTGGAAAACACGATACAACCCCCATAAATTTTTAATATCTTTGAAAATGATTATGAGTAAACGAGAGAGAAATAGATATTGATAAAGGTCTGAAATAATATTATTTAATTGAAAAGTAAATAAAAAAAATAGTAATTTTCAATGTAATTATAAAGAAATGAATGAGGGATGGATTGTGAATGCTTTTACAATGTATTGTAACTGGTTTTTTCAATAATGTATTTATGGTATCTTGAGTTGCAAGAATCAAACAAACTAACCGTTGAAATTCTAAAACAAATTTACACCTCCTCTATGCAAATTAGAAGGTGAACCCATATGTTGTGACGTGAAAATTTGATAAAAGTATAAGTTTAAAAAAAGTTAAGAATGTGTCATAAAGTGTAAAAGTTCTATGTAAATAACTTTTCTTGTGTAATAGGAGTCGATATCCATCTATAATATCTTTCTATAAATTACTTAATTGACATATATTTAAAAAAGAAAATTACAAAAATAGTCTCTGTGGTTTGATCATATTACAAGTTTGGTCTCCAGATTTTAAAAATTACAAATTTAATCCAAACATTTGGAAGTTTCTTGCAAATTTAGTACTCACAGTTAGTGTCCGTTAGTTATTAACGATATGTGGACTAAATATGCAATATGATCAAACCATAAGGACTAATTGTGCAATTTGCTCTAAAAATTAAATAAAATTTAAAAGAAATTAAAATCAAACATAAGAAATTCAAATAAACATCAATAATAAAATTCAATAATTTTTAAAAAATAAAATAAAGGTTAAAAAATCAAATCAAATTCAAAACTAAATAAAAGTAAAAATAAAACGCATGTAAAAAGAGAAAGCGAGAAGTATTGAAAAAGAGGTATGCGATTAAAGTAAAAAAATTAAATAAAAACCAAATAAAATAAAAAATAAAATCGAACAAAAATTTATAAAATTCAAAATAAATATTGAAAAAATCATACTAAAGTTAAAAAATAAAAAACGGTTCAATTTCATTTTTTATTTTTGGATTTATATTTTCACAAGGTTTTAGGATTCTTCGATTTAAACAAGACATATGAACTTTATCAAAAATAATTATAAAAAATAAAATTTTAAGCATACTTCTCATTTTCTCCTTTTTCTATTTTTAAATGCATTTTATTGTTACTTTTATTTACTTTTTAAATTGGGTTTAATTTTTTAACCTTTATTCTATTTTTTAACGATTATTGAATTTCTTTATTAATGTTTTTTTGAATCTTTTAAATTTAAATTTAAATTTTTTAATTTTTATTTGATTTTTTTAGTTTTTTATATTTTGATTGGTCTCTATGTTTTCACCATATTGCATATTTAGTACCCAGATCGTTAAAATTAACGACCACTAATGGTGGGAACTAAATTTGCAACAAACTTTCAAATGTTTGGACTAAATTTGTAATTTTTAATATCTGGGGATCAAACTTGTAATATGATCAAACCACATGGACTATTTTTGCAATTTACTCTATTTAAAAGGTTATGTTTTTTAGTATTGGAAAGCAGAATAAAAAAAACAAACAAAAATCGAACATTCAAATTTAGGGTAGGAAGATGTGGCGAATGATGATATTGGAAAAATTAGGACTTCAACTTGCGTGGGATATGTGAATAGAGAGACCCTAACCAGCCACTAAGCAAGTATTTATGTTGGACTAGTTCACTTGGTAGATGTTTTACCTCTTAGAGGGAAGGTCTTGAGTTCAAACGCAAAAAATGATGTAATTTAATGTAGTGTAGGAGTAAAGTAAATTGACGTTCAAAGAAAAAGTAAGCATTTATGTCTAATATTTGCCTCAAATAATATATGCACACAAAGTGGGAAAAAAAAGTCAAAGTACTATTAATATATATATATATATATAATATATATATATATATATATATATATATATATATATATATAGTTTAGTCATTTTCAACGTTTAGTTATGTGTAGAAAAAGATAGCGGTTAATGTAAAAAAAAGATTCAATCTATCAATCAAAGAAATTGACAAACATATGATCGGCCGTACCTCTTTTCTTATTTCTTCTATGTTTATACCTGATCTTAAATTTTAGCTTGAATGGAAGATTCCAAGCCAAGTTGAGGTAGCTCCTATAGTTTCAAGCTAAGTCCGAGTTGAGCCTCGCCCATCTTAAACTTATCTCGTGAAAAACTCCACTTCAACAGCATATAGGAGCTTACAAGTTTTCGAAGGTTCTAATTGTGGTGACTAGTGAGGCATGATGATTCAACTAAATTTCTTCTTCTTTCATTTGTTTCTTACTTAAAATAAGAGTAAATCACATGGATCATCCCTGAGGTTTGTTTAAATTTTATTTTTCGTCCTTGGGATTGAAAAATTACATGTTTAGTCCTAAGGTTTGAAAAAAAATAACACGTTTCGTCCCTGGGTCTAACGGTTGTTAATTAATTCCGTTAACTGGCTGCAAAATGACCATTTTGCCATTCTTCTTTCTCATTCAACCACATCTCAACTACCACCACCACTCCACCACCATTTCCACCACAAGCCACCACCACACACCACCATCTTCTCTGACCCGTTTAACTTCATCGCCAACTGGACCGCCACCGACGTTTACTCCTACGGCGGCATGTTTAGTGCTCCGTCGTTGTCCAACGCCTCCACCGGTGGTAGCCGGAATCGACCTTAACCACGGCGACATCGCCGGCTACCTCCCGCCGGAGCTCGGCCTCCTCACAGATCTCACACTCTTTCACATCAACTCTAATCGATTTTGCGGCACTGTATCGAAAACTTTTAACAAGTTGAAGCTTCTTCACAAGCTTGATCTGAGCAACAAGCGCTTCGTCGGAGCTTTTCCGATGGTGGTCTTATCGTTACCGAGTTAAAGTTTCTCGACCTCCGATTCAACGAATTCAAAGGGTCGGTTCCGAACAAGCTTTTTGATAAAGATCTTGATGCAGAACGTTACGTACTCGTTTAATTATTTTACGGGAAACAGTGGCGGTGGCGATGGTGGTGGCTGTTGACGCTTTGTCTCCGAAGATGGTGGTGTGTAATGGTGGCTTGTGGTGGAGGTGGTGGTGGAATAGTGATGGTGGTTGAGATGGGGTTGAATGAGAAAGAAGAAGGGCAAAATGGTCATTTTGCAGCCAGTTAACGAAATTAATTACGGGCGTTAGACCCAGAGACGAAACGTGTTATTTTTCTTCAAACGTTAGGACTAAACCTGTAATTTTTCAATCACATGGACGAAAGATGAAATTTGAACAAAGCTTAGGGACGATCCGTGTAATTTACTCTTAAAATAATAAAATAATACTAGTGAGACGTTTCAGACTACACATATATAATATGAAAGAGATAAAATAGGCGGTTAGATAAATACAGAGCCTTAGACAAAATAGGATATGTTTATAGAAATAAGGACCATTGATTTAGTTTTTGATAAATGTTTTCGGAAACATGAAACATGATTTTTCTGGAACAACTATTTCTAATACTCTCAAAACATATTTCTAAATCTACGTTAATTCTTATCGTGTAACCAAACTCTCAGCCACTTAAAGAGTAACATCTTTACCGCATACAGTCTTTCAATACAAGAAACATAACAAGACTTGCTTTTTTGGTTAACTAACTTAAAATTAATAATAATAATTAAAAATAAATAAAATGTCATACATAATAGTATAATACTACCAAGAACAAGTTGCAATATAATAAATCATGCACAAACAATGCAATAACGTTGAAAACATGATATCTTAACTAACAAACTTTCAAATTATTACAACCGACGAGGCGTTGGTTGTAGACCTTTAAAAAATATACTATTATTTTTTGTTAATATTATTATATAATAAACTAATAATGAACACGTTAGTTGTGTCACTATCCTTCCTTGTGACTCAATCTATCACCGACTTCCTTCAACTACTCGTCGACGACCAACATTTTTTCATATTTTTTACTTAAATAAATAATTGATATTTGATACATAAGAAATCATATACTCCTAAAACTTATAATATTATCATACACAACACAAAAAATATATTATCAAATACAACTTATTGGCCATCAACAACAAATGGGCAAATAGTTATATTTTCTATCTTCAGTTCGATAGAGATGAGTGTTGTCGTATAGTTCTTTGGCATCAATAAGAGCATGTCAAACTTTGGTCAAAATCGTTCGTTGTAATTCACTACAATGTTTTAATACATATTAGTAATCATAATCATGTTGTTTTTTTATATGACGTTCTGGATCGGTCATGACCAAGGACCAGACCAGACCCAAAAAAGGAAAATACGAGCGTTAATAGCTAGCCAAGCTACAACATATATTACATTTCGGTTTTGAGTATTTTCATAGTAACCCAAATTTGCTCAACCATATTGCTAACAGAAGCCAATCATCAGTGGTCTGGGAGTTCATGTTGACAAACCAAACTAATCGTCAATTGCTTTAACCAATGGTATCACACTGTTTTCACGAAGTATTGTTGTTAAGCTAATCATTGTGACGGTTCGACATCTTTAAAATAAAAAAATTGGTCTGAATTCCCGTAAAGTTTTCAAAACAAAAATCAGTTTTGGTCGTGGTTCTTCTGAATTAACTGATCTTTTAGGGGCGTAACAAGCTGAGCCGAGCCTTTTGGTTTTAGAACGCTCGAGCTCGAGATTAGCTCGTTTGTAGTTTTATTTTTAAAGCTCGAGCTCGGCTCATCAGAAAATTTTCAAGCTCGACCTCAGCTCGGGCTCGGCTTGTTTATTTTTAAATTATAATTTTTTTATTTCTTTCTAGTTAATTTTATATTATTTATAATCATACTTTCTATATATATAATATATCTCATAAATATGTTATGCAAATATATATTTTTATATATTTAAATATGTAAATAAATATTATATTAAAAAAAGTTTAGGCTAGCGAGCTAGCTCGAGCTCGATATCTGTAGCCTGCGCTTGAGCTCGTTTAGTAAACGAAGCCATAATGTGAGCTTGAGCCCGAGCTCGTTTAAGCTGGGCTCGATTCGAGCTTTTTTTAAACTGATCCCGAATAACTGTGATTTGGCTTGGACTTATTTATTACCTCTGACTGATTTCAAAAGTATTATCAAATACTCTAATCTAAAAGCGTACCATGACTACTTCAAAGCGTACCATGACTACTTCAAACACTATAAACAATACCATACATCAAACCAGTACAACAAAATACGGTTTTTCATATCAATAATTTTTAAGACGAACCAGTTTACTTATTTACAACGATCCAAAATGG